>JAJPUD010007476.1:84687-104174 GCA_023553655.1 Myrmecobius fasciatus | reverse complement strand
CCTGTGGAGGGGGAAGGAATTTGTGACCAAAGATGAACTAGAGGTCATCATTCATCACAAAATAGATAAGTTTGACTATATCAAGTTAAAAAGTTTTTGTACAAACAAAATGAATGCAGACAAGATTAGAAGGGTAGCATTAAACTGGGAAAATATTTTTGCATCCAAAGGTTCTGATAAAGGCCTCATTTCTAAATATATAGAGAATTGACTCAAATATATAAGAATTCAAGCCATTCTCCAATGGATAAATTGTCAAAAGATATGAACAGACAATTTTCAGATGAAGAAATTGAAACTATTTCTGGTCTCATGAAAAGGTGCTCCAAGTCACTATTGATCAGAGAAATGCAAATTAAGACAACTTTGAGATACCACTACACACCTGTCAGATTGGCTAAAATGACAGGAAATGATAATGATAACTGTTGGAGGGGATGTGGGAAAACTGGGACACTGATACATTGTTGGTGGAACTGTGAACGAATCCAACCATTCTGGAATGCAATTTGGAACTATGCTCAAAAAGTTATCAAGCTGTGCATACCCTTTGACCCAGCAGTGTTTCTACTGGGCCTAACTCCCAAAGAGATTTTAATGGAGGGAAAGGGACCCACATGTGCAAAATGTTTGTGGCAGCCCTTTTTGTAGTGGCAAGAAACTGGAAATTGAAAAGATGCCCATCAATTGGAGAATGGCTGAATAAATTATGGTATATGAATGTTATGGAATATTACTGTTCTGTAGGAAACGACCAGCAGGACGATTTCAGAGAGGATTGGAGAGACTTGCATGAACTGATGCTGAGTGAAATCAGCAGAACCAGGAGAACATTATACACAGCAACAAGACTATATGATGATCAATTTTGATGGACATGGTTCTCCTCAACAATGATGTGATTCAAACCAGTTGTTCAGCGATGAAGACAGTCATGTACATCCAGAGAGAGGCCTGTGGGAACTGAGTGTGAACCACAACACAGCATTTTAATGCTTTCTATGAATATTTCCATGCATTTTGTTTTCCTTCTTAGGTTGTTTTTTCTTCTTCTCTTTCTAGATCTGATGTTTCTTGTGCATTAAGATAACTGTATAGATATGTATACATGTATTGTATTTGTCATATAATTTATCCTATTTAGCATGTATTAGATTACCTGTCATCTGGGGGTGGGGGTGGGGGGAAGGAGGGGAAAAGCTTGGGAAAAAAAAGTTTTTGCAAAGGTCAATGTAGAAAAATCCCTCATATGTTTTGTAAATAAAAAGCTTTATTAAAAAAAAAAAGAAAAAGAAAAAAAAAGAAAATCAGAGTGCATATAAACCATTATCTCAGAAAGAGGTTTGACAAGTTGACATTCAGCCTGGGACTTTTTCTTTAATTGATTCATTTAGATAACTTAGAGAAATTTTTTCTCTACTTAATAGGTAATACATAGAAATAGTGAATTCCAGAAAGATTCTTTCTATCAATCTCAGCCCTGGAAATCCCAAAAATGAGAATCCATGGAAAAAAGAAAAATTTAAAACCCAGAATCTTATTAGAGGAATCACCTCCCTTCTTCACCCTCACTCCATCTGCTATGATATAGAACTTAGAATCTAAAAATAAAATGCTTATCTCATAATATAATTAATGTAATGAGAATAATGCATAATGTGTTATGATGTCTAAATTTAATTTTATTAATTAATGTTATTTTTTATTTTAAATTTTCTTAATGTCTTAATTAACATGGTTTTAATACTATCCATAAGCATGTCATTATGCTAATCAGAAATATTACACAATTGTAAAAAATCTATGCCCTGTATAGCTGAATTAAAGACATATTTAGAATGTTGTCTTTTTACAATTGTTGATTTGTCCCTATCTCTTCTTATTGCCAACACACACACACACACACACACACACACACACACACTTCTGTTGTATCCTCCTATACTTTCAGTATAAGATTCTACATACATGATTCTAATATATTACTAAATTATGTTAACCAATTAATAAAATTTGACTTCTAATCTGTCAAATACCAATAAGAATGAGACAAGTGTAAACAGACTGCAACATATTATAAATGAAAAATATACAACAGAAAAATATATGGCTAGGGAAAAAAGATGTTTAAGTCAAGAATAAGTGAATAAATGAAAAACCATTTATTAAGCTTTTATTATGCTAAACTATGGGAATAAATACAAAAATGGAAATAATGCTTGTCCTCAAGGTTCTTACATTCTAATGAACAGAAAAATACCTGCTGATGTGGATGATTTATGTGACCTCTAAGGAGTAGACTGACATAGCCCCTCCAAGAGGCAATGAGAAAGTGTCAACAAAATTCTTGAGAAAATGACTGGGAAGTTGGGAATGAAGTGTATCATACATAACTGGAGCCTTTTTGAAACAGTAAGCAAGAAAAGTCCCCAGTGGGGAGTGTAGGAGTCACAAGACAGAAGCTCCAAAGATGAAAGTGTTAAAACCACAACAGTATGGTTTCTAGAATGGTTGGCAAGACTGTCAAGAAAATGGTGAGGGAGTGAAGTGACACACTGCATAAGAAGGCCCAGGAAGAGTCATTTATCAGCCCCTCAAGGCAAAAGTTCCAGAAATGACAGTCCTCACACTCAGATGATGTCCCCCAAATGTCAGGATATTAACAAGGAAATTTCCCCACTGGTTGGTTTGATGGGGAGATCTTAGCAGGCATCCTACAGTATGGGGAGGCTTCAATGGGTTTCAAGAGTACTCAGATCCCTGGAATCACAGATGAATAAAAGTATTAGAATCTGGAATGACAACCCTTATAATAAAGGCTCCGCAGCAAAGTCACTCATTTATGGCCTGTCCTTAACAAATTATTGACTAATGGTGCAAAGAGAAGCCAACATTTTCTTGAGTTTGTCAGATCACATTCCAATACAATAACTTCCTGGAATTGTACAAAGAAACTAGCAATCATATTCTTTAATATAAATAGCATTTTCCAATTCCCAAAACCAGCTGATAGCAAAAATTGAAATGGCCTAAACTGAATATGCTGTGTTTGTGTATGTGTGTGTATTTTATTCTCTTCAGCAAGCCAGAATAGTTACTAGAAGTGAGAGTACCAGAACAGCTGGGTTTCACAAGGGGCAAAAATGTTCTACTTAATTGAATATATGCCCTTTGGATTCTAACTTGGTTTTCATCTATAAAATGAGGGATTTGAACTAAAGGATCTCCAACTTCTAGATCCCACAATCCATAGAATATCAGCCAATAAATATTTATTAAGCACCTACTACATGCCAGGCACTGAGCTAAAAGCTGAGTATACAAAAAGAGGGCAGAATCAATCTCTTGCCTCTTTTTATGTCCCCAGCTCTTTGCTTTCAAGGAATTCACAATGTAATAGGGGAGACATGAAGCAAACTAATATGTACAAGCAAAATACATAAATGAAAAATAGGAAATAATTAAAAGAGGAAAAGCTCTACAAATGAGATGGATTTGGGAAAGGGTTATTGTGGAAGATAGAGTAGATCCCATTATCATAGATAAAGTTCAGAAGTGGAAAAGATCATAGAGGTCATTCAGCAGCACACATGAGGAACCCAATGTTCAGAAATGTCAAATGATTTGTCCACAGACACCCAGTAAGAAAGTACCTGAGGCTGGATTCAAATTCAGATCTTCCTAACTTTAGGCATATTGCTCTAGCCAGAATATCATCCCCTTGTGTCTAACTAAGAAGCCTCTCCCCTCCAATGAAGATGAGCTTAGGTACTGTGGTGATAGCTGGTAGACTCGGGAGAACAGACAAGTAAGTGATAGATATTATATTTCATGCTGTACTCTATGTCATCATAGCTGAAGAAATGATGCTATTCAATAATTTATTTCTGTTCCACATGTCACCATCAGTCTAATCAAAATCATAAATATCTGTAGCTTTATATTCATGGCTCTGTGACAGCAATATAGAACCATTTATTTTTAAATTGTAAGCTGGCCTACACTGACCTGATATGTCTGATTGATTCTGGCACTGGTAATTAATCCTTACTCTGAGTGCACCCAAATTAATCCTCATGTTGCATGCCTTTTAGGTCGCCTTGAAAACCTTGAATACTTTGTTTGATCTGATCTATGAAAAACATTTCTTTAATTTGAAATGCAAATATTTTAAGACTCCCATTTCAAACCAAAGGCAATGAACTGGGTACAGTCCCTGATCTTCAGCCATTTGAGCTGTTAGCATTGGTCAGCTGCTGTGAAATTGGATACCTTTAATGCCTTTGAGTAATAAACAATGTTGCTTGAAAGTTCTGAACTTGGAATCTATACACTTGCTCCAGCTTGCCCCACATCTTTTGTTAAAACTCCAGACATTCTACAAAACCTTGGATCTGCTCTGATTCAGCCAGCATTTTCAAAAAGTGCAATAAAATAGACTTTTTTTTAATATTAGGATTGGGAGATATAGTTTGACTCCGGTGGCGCTATCTATCCCTGTTGGTTATTGTGGTTTTTACACTATTATAAGAGTTCTTTGTTTTAAAATGCACAGAGGGTTTATAAAGCAACTTTATCAGATGAATTATCTACTTTGAGAAATATTCTGGACTCAAAGAAAGTAATATACAATAGAGCCATTTTTTATCAGGTATGTGCCTGGAAATTTCAAAAGATAATCAAAATTCAGTATACCCTGCTTTTGCCTGACTGAAGGGATATATTTGAAGATAATTCTCGTTCATGAATGTTTGCATTCCTTACAAATTTTACATCTATGAATAAATTTTCCCTTCACCTCATACCTCTCTTCCTCCCCACCACACCAAATAATTGTATAAATCACTGACTCGCTTTAAAATGAAATGTAATAGCAGGAAATGTGTTTCCTTATCCAAATTAGTAATAGCTACCTACTATAGAGAACTATAGATACACAGAGATATGGAAGTTTGAGACAGATTTATTAATAAAATATACTTCATTTTAAATAGATTTTTTATTTAAAATGAAATTATTTTAAAATGTCATAAAAATGATTTCATTTTAAATCAACATGGTATTTATAGACTTCTTTTTCTTTTGTATAATCTTATGAAGGGTCACTTAAAATTCATTGTTATATAACATTTAAACTAATCCTAAAATAGAAAACTCTCTTAAGGGTAAGAGGTAGGGAAATGGTATACACATGAAATGATATTTTTCTTTCTACTTATTGGCTGCAATTATTTTTAAAAATTATTTTGTGGGGTATAATGATCTTTTACTCAATGCAGCACTATTGGAGGCTTTATTAAATTGAGAGCTATAGTAATCTGGACAAAGCAGAATGAAAAATGAATGGTGACAAGCAAACCAAAAGAAAAGATAGAGACGGCGCCCCTTCCCAGCTCTTCTGGATCCTCAGACATGCCCTAGAGCACAACTCCTGGACTTCTCAATAAGCCCTCTGACTGACCTATCCCCACAAGACTTCTGCAGCCCTCCCAAATCTTTCCCTTTCTCAGACAAAGAACCAATCCGTTAACAATTGATGATGGTCCATGGGAAATTATTTTGTGCACTAGATGCTCTGCTGGGTTATAGCTGGCTAACAATTCAAACCTTACTGATTCCAAAGCTAGCCTGGATTATATACAGCACTGTCTCCTGAGATCAGGGCAGGCAGACAGCCGATAAGATTGGAAGACATTGTATGAGCTGTGATTGCTAGAATCCCACAAATTTTCCTCACCTACAGAAGATGAAGGAGAAGGCAACCTGCTGCAATCATAATTCCCTAAAGTATGACCTATAAGCTATTATGGGTTTATATGGATCATTTAGTAACTTGGAGCTGCATATTGACATTCAGTTTGTACAATTCAAGATTTAGGCCAACACAAGTTTATCCTGTGTTTAAATGTTAATGTTAAAATGCAAGGCAACACAGTGGTTAGAGAGCATTAGGCTCAGAACTAGGAGAAGCTGGGTTCAAGTCCCCCCTTTGAGACCCACTGGCTCTGTGACCCTGGGCCATTTAATTTCTTGGCACACTACCCAACTCTAAAATTATCAGTTGCAGAGAAGTTGCCAGTCTGTATTAGTAGAGGGAGTTTAATCACCTAAGAGTTCCCTAATATAATTTAAATCACAGCTCCATTCCCATTTCTAGCCCCCTCTTGGGTTAAAATATTCTTCAACACCTGAAAGACATATGATTTCATTAGTGTGGGTTTTCCCTCCACTAGAACAGATCACAGTATGTATTCTTCAGCCATAGTAATTCTATATGTGGCTTAAAAACCATCATTCTCTAGCCAACCTAGTGATGAAAGTACATAGTCTGGTCACTGGATGAGAGGAGAACTGTCTATCATCGAAACCATATTGAAGGCTTTCCAACTTGGTCAGACTTTCAAGTAATCAATAAGCATTTATTAAGCACTTAAAATAAACCAAGAAATAGGCTAGGTACTAGAGATACAAATACCAAAGAAGAAAAGTTTTTTTCATGTATGCATACATATATATATGTATATGTACATACATATATATAAAGAGAGAGATCTATCACACACACATACACATAAACATTATATATATATATATTGATTGTATTACCCTGTATACACATATATACTCATATGCACACATACACAAAATAATAGAGGAAGAGGGATACTATGACACTCACCCCTGAGAGAATAAGAAAAAAAATACTTGAAGGAGGTAACCTTTGAATTGGACCTTGAAAGGGCTAATAATTCCAAAAGATGAGGAAAAAAGCATTCCTGGCCTGAAAAATGGAAGATGGAATATCAGATGCAGAGAAGAGCAGGCCCCACATTTTGATTAGAGCACAGAGGGCATAGAGTTGATTATTTCAGCCTAATTCAGTACAGGATCACCATCTTACTCAAGGCAGTATATCATATCTAACTTCATCTTCTCTGGTACCTCTTAAAGAAACTAATATCTCTTGTTTATGAAATGTGATATAAAATTTCTAAATTAAATAGACTAACAGTTTTTGCAGCCCCAAATAAATCCAAAGAATCAAGTAATGTTACTCTAGGAACTGTCATCTGAGCACCAGACTGGAGGGTCACATTAGTTCCACCACCAGAAGCTTTGTTCAACTATCATTTTGCTGATTGGTTACATGATGTTTGAGCATGATCATCTTGGTGCTTTCCCAAAAGGTACTCAAGTTCTATAGCTATCCTTAGAAAAACTATTAACTATAAAAGATCAAAGATTCTTATTCTAATCCAAACTTGTTTCCTAGGTCATTTGAAGGTTCCCAAGGATAGCTAGGTGGTAGAGTGGGATAGCACCAACTGCTATATAATAGTGCTGGGCTTGGAATCAAGAAAATTCATCTTCCTGAGTTCAAATGTGACTCAGACACAGCTGTATAACCCTAAGCAATTTACTTAATCCTGTTTACATTTCCTCATCTGTAAAATGAGCTAGCAAAGGAAATGACAAACAACTCCAGAATCTTTGCCAAGAAAACCCCAGAAAGGGTCACAAAGACCCTGAACAGTAAATATTCAACAAAAAATAGCATCGATTCATGAAAAGTATACAGGACTTGGAATCAGATGATGCTGTTATAGGAAATGGAGCCTCAGTCAATCACTTGCATTTTTGGGGTCTTATTTTCCTCAACTATAAAAGGGTGATGATAAAAATGAAGATGCTTATAGACTTGTTGTAAAGGATAGAAAACTCTTTATAAACCTTAAAATACTACATAAATGTGAACTTTTATTATTGCAAGGCAACTCCATGTAATAGCAAAGATAAAAATAATAACAAAGACAAGCTTTTCTGAAACTCTATCACTGCAGTACTTTTCATTTATTATTCAAGAAACTGGAACTATTCCTCTGAAGTACTAACATAGATTAGATATCTCTAGTTAGTCTTACTCTCCCCACTCCAACTCCCATTGCATCCCCATTCTTCCTAGCTGTCCTGTGATTTGGCAAGTGTGGTACTGGCCTAATACACAATACAACTATGCTTTCCTTTAAGAAGGTTTGCTTCAACTGACTACCATTACCATTGAATATATAAAACTAATAAATCAACGAGTGATTGTGAATTTTACAATTCTTCAGCTTCCAAAATGTCCCTTCTACCACCATAAGTTTTCTTTAAACACCTGGCTTCCCTCCTGCCTTTGAAGTATGAAGTTATTTGTAGACAGCTTTCAGGAATGTATCTCCTGGGGAAAATGAAACATAGGTGCTTTATGATAGGTAAGAAGTTTGACAATTCAGTCTATTTAGTGGAAATCATAGGCATTAACTAAAATGGTCATTGGGGCATAAATAAGCTAATTAGCAGTTGTGTGGTACCATCAGCTATTCAGGATAAGAAATAGGTTCATGAAATGCTACATATAAAGCATAAAGTATTATTATAATTACCCTGAAAACATCTTAATTCCATGAAAATTTGTTTTATTTTTGTAATTTCTGGTGTCGGACAACATTATCCAGAAATAACTGTGAAACAATGGGTGCCAAGAATTTTTTAAAATCAGAATTATTTCAACTTCTATTCCCAGAAATACAGACTTTTTTTTCTATTGATAGGCATTCATTAGGATCAACTGCTGTTATAATAGCTCATCAAAAATAAAAACCTCACCATGATCTAATTCATTGAAAATCATCAGACCAAAATACTATTATAATCCCAGAATCAAGGAAATAATTTATCTGTCTATTTATGAGTTTATAAATGCCTTACCAAGCAGCTTATGTGTTGTGCCACACCAATTTCAAACTCCATCCAATGTATCAACACCTCAGATTCTTGAAATTGAATCACTTTCATTGTGGAATTTATTTAATCTTACCAAGATTTCCTAAAATAAAAATAGTCTAAATTCTGCAGGGTATTTGTCATTCAGATAGAGGAAAAACATTTCCACAAGATTTTCCTGAAAGGATTTAGGGAATAAACAAAACTAATAAGAATACTTAATTGATTCATTAAAATAATAATCACAGGTTAGCATTTACATAGCACTTTAAGGTTTACAAATCCTTTTTCAATTACATTTGATCCTCTTAACAAAGTAGATACTATCATTACCTCTATTTTACAAATGAAGAAATTGAGGCATATAGAAGTTAAGGGACTTGCCCTGAGATGCCTGGAAAATTGAATCTGTGGCTTCCTGGCTTTAAAGACAGTTATCCATCCATTATATTGCACTGCCTTTCACTTTGCTTTTAATTAGTACTTAAATTGCTTAACTATTCAATTGAATTATATTTTGGGGTTGCCATTTTCACCATAATTTCATTTTAGTGTAGAGTACAATAGATGGCTGAGAAATTGGAAAAAATAAAACAGCCAGGGCTGAGACAGCTAACAGTGGCATTTCTAAAACAAGTCAAGTAAATAAAGATTTGTTAAGCACTCGGCTACTCCCATTCTTGACCTTTTTGCTCCCATACAAAAAAGTCTGACTTAAAATGAACAGTTAGGTGGAATAGGACATTAAACAGAACATAGGCAATCTAATGCTTTTTCTTCTTTCTCCAAGGCTAAGGGCTCATTCTCTCAGAGCCTTTATTTCCCTGTTTCTATCATTGTATGGAAAGGAAGTCTGAATCAACACTGTCAGAGGTCATTAAGGAGGGAGTATATCAGCATAACCTAATGGGACCTACTGAAATGAAACAGAATCAATACAAGGCCATCAATAGATAGGCACCAACTCTCCAGAATGGCTCAGAATCAACAAAGAAAGTTAAGATTTACATAAGGAAACCTACTGGGGTTTCCTTGTAGAATCATATGATTTAGAGCTGGAAAGGACTTCAGAGATCACCTAGTAGAATCTTGTCATTCTATAGATGAAGAAACTAAGTCTCCATGGAAGAAAGCAACTTTTCCCAAGATTACATGGAATAAACACTGGCTCCCCTGCTATTGACAGAGACCCCTTCCCATTCAAATATGACTCTCTTCTGCTTATTTGTAGCTTTTCTTATTTGCAATAGGAAGAAGACTCTAAAATTTGATCCATTCACACACACACATACACACACACACACACACATCTCCTCTCCACCATTACTAACCTTCTTGTGTTTCTTTTGTTTGTTTTGTTTTGCTTTGTGGCTTTTTGCTGAGGCAATTGGGGTTAAGTGACTTGCCCAGGGTCACACAGCTAGGAAGTGTTAAGTGTCTGAGGCCATATTTGAACTCAGGTCCTCCTGACTTCAGGGCTGATGCTCTATCTGCTGCACCAGCTAGCTGCCCCCATTATTTACATTCTTGATTAAAAAAATTCCAAATGGGGGTACAGAAACTCAAAATATCAGATTACAGCATTCTGAAACAAAACTTGTCACTTCTGCAGGGGAGGGACACCTGGGAAGGCTGTTAGTGTATTCTACAACTCCATAGATGATTTTCAGGGCTAAAATATCACTTACTTTTGCTCTAAAGCAGTGTTTCTCAAACTATGCTACAAGAATCCTAAAACATCCCAAGTTTCTAATGTTGGTTTTTTTTTGGGGGGAAAGGGGTGTTAATATTTCATTATTTGTTATCAAGCATTAAAATAAAAATTTTAGAGAATTTTATGACAATGGTTCTGTCAAAGTTTTGTGTAAACTGAAGGATCCTACTACTTTGAAAAAGTTTCAGAATCATTATTTTAAAGTATACTGTTACCCCTGGTCCCCAGATCTACCTGTTTGCTCTTAGACTGAGCTGCTAATGTGATACAGCAAGCATAATTTGATTGGCTTTCCATTGTTGCTTTCCTGATCCCACCCCAAGGAGTCACTGTCTTTGGGCACCAGATCATTGGTTTCTTCCACTTTCTTTGCTCACATGTGTCAGACATAACTTTCAATATCAGAATAAGCATGTACCTCCATGTACACATGTATATGTGTATGTATGTATGTAGCATGTATGTACATGGATATTAAATACGAGGAAAGAGGAGCTGTCTAATAAGGGTTCTTACCTGTAATTCTATGTTAATTTTCTGTCTGCTTTCCAAAGTTTCTGATAATGTGGAATAGAGAGTCCTGTCCTGCTATCCTTAGCTTCTGAGATCCCCCTACTCCTACATTACTGGTCTCTTCACGCAGACTCAGACAGCCAGATAGGAGATGTGTGTGTATATGTGTATGTGTGTACATACATACACATGTATGTGTACACATGCACATATATACATATATCCACATAGGTAAGTATTTATATAACACATGTACATGAGTGTTATATAATCATATATTAATAAGAGTGATAATATACATATATCGGTAGATACATGTGTATATATCTTTGGATACACCTTTATAGATATATACATATACAAACATATCTTTGCACATGTAAACACAGAAATACAATTTACCCCTTACTTACAATGTGCCTACATGTTATGTTTGTATGTCATATTATATGTGATATATCATGTGTATAACTTATGTGTAGCGAGGTGGCCTAGAACACGAAGTGCTAGTCTTAACATTAGGAAGACTTGAATTCAAATCCTGCCTCCAAGGAGACTCACTTTGCTAGGTAACTCACTTACCATCTCCCAGACTCAGTTTCCTCATCTGTAAAATGGTCATAATAATAGCTTCCAAGTTTTTGGTTTGAGAGGGAAGAGGAATGATCAAATGAAATAATCTACATAAAGATCTTCGCAAATTATGAAATGATGTGCTATACAAATGCTAGATATTGTATATTATGTTGTGTTTTATTATATTATGTTATAATATCATATTATATGATTCCATATTATATTAAGATATTATTTTGTATGATACATATGTGTGGGTATAAAATTGTTGTTATTGTTACTGAGAAACAGCATAGCATAGTGAATACCAGCTGAGCAAGAAGACTTGAATTCAAATTCTATATTTGATACAGACTGAACTTCTCTGACCTCTTCTCAGTATTCTAGTCTAGGCAATTCTCTTAAAAAGATAACTTATAGAAAAGGCGCTTGCCTACTTTTGTAGAGAGAATTTCCTCTCCTGGAACTCTTGCCCTTGGATTTCTCACAATACACATTTATAAACCACTTTGAGGTCTGCAAAATATTTTATAAACAGTATTTGTTCATAAGACCAATGACTTCCATGAGAAAAAAATATTATTATGGTCCCATTTTGCAGATAAGGAAAGTTTAAGGACTTTCCCTATAGTCAGAAAACTAGTAAATATAAGAAGTTTTAATGAACATCTGTATTCCCTTAGAGGCCTGAACTCTTTTTGCCTCACCATACACATATGTATCCATATACCTATACTCATCACCCATCATATAGGTGTGTATTTGTGTGTATAGTGAATATTGTTTATATATATATATACATATATATATATATTTACACTTAAAGACATACACAGAAGGAGAGAGGATTTGATAATCTCAACTTAGTCTTTCTTCAGACATTTAGAAAGTAGCTAAAACTATGAAGAAAAAAATTTTAAAAAGTAATTAAGGAACATATATGCCAAAATAACTTCTACCTCTTAGCATCTACAAATGCTTTAAGAAATAGAGGATTTGTTTTTCAACCACCTAATAGGTGGAAAAATCTTTGGTCTAGCAGTTAAGTTCCAGTCAGATTATTTTAGTAAGATTCAAAATTCCATCTCATCACAGAAGCTTTTAAATTTCACATAATTAATACATGAAAAGAAAGGCAAATAGTATCAGAGAGCAAGCACTATGGACTACATAAACATTAACAATTACTTCCTCTAGACTAGCAATCAACCATGGACCTGGCAGAATTGATTGTTGGGTGGTAAGAAATACAGAATAATAAGGGAAGGGATTTTTCTCCTTTCCTCTCCACCCCTTTTTCTGATTTTAGCTATTGCTAATCACCCACTTGTTTAAATGAACCAAGAACTACCATATAAATACATAGGTAGGGACCTTGACAAGCAGACAGATAATAGGTTTTAAAAACCTATTCTGTTCCATGCTCCTGCATAAAACATCTGTGACTTAGACAAAATTGTTTGTCCTTTCTATATTTGTTACTCCATCAGTAAATGCTTTCTTTTTCTTGCTTCTCAAAAAAAAAGCATGAAGAAGAAATAATTTAGTGTTTAAGGAATAATGTGAAAAAAGAATTAAATAAAAGATTCTGAATAAGCAAAGGAGATGTGCAGACAACACAAAGAGATTGCTGAGTTAAGAACTAGATGGAAAGAAGAAAAGAATACAGAAGAAATTCAAGAGCAAGAATTTTTAGCCTAGAGATTACAGGAGTAGATTTCAAGGAATCTCAGATGGGAAAAATATTTCATCATTATTTCAATGTTTTATTTTCTGCATTTTAAAACATTATTCCAAGGAAAGGTGCATAAGTGTCACCAACTTCCATGTTCATAACATAAAAGAGGGTAAGTTCTCAAGCACTTAAGGGAATCTGGACCTTCAGAAAAAGAAGCAGCACTCCAAGACCCAAGGAATTATGAGCATCCACAGGCATCAATAAGTTTCCAGAAAGTTATTATTAGTCCCCAGGAGGATAAAATTATTCATGGCAAATTGTGACTTGCCTTTGTCACTTTTTCATGCCTGAAATGATCATTTTGTGACCCCATTTATCATTTTTTTCTCCAGCTCATTTTATACATGGAAAAACTGGGGCAAAAGGATAAAGTGACTTGCCCTGTATCACATCGCTAGTAAGTATCTGAGTCTGGATTTGAATTCAGGACTTCCTGACTTCCAGGCAGAGTGCTCTATCCACTGAGAGATCTATCTGTCTCGGTATGATCATTGAGGAATATAATATTCATAGAGTATATATTCTGTGATCTTTTAGCATGAAAAGATTTCACAACTGACAGTCTGCTGAGAAACTTCAAGACCACTGGCCATTACCCATTTCTACTAAATCAGGTAGAGGGATAGAAAACTAGAAAATATATTGAAGGTCTGTGAAGCCCTGGGAAAAAAGTAAAGCCCTGGGAACACAGACAGTATTTTCATTTATTATTCCAATGGAGCATAGAGATTTCAGAAGCAAAAGAGAGATACAGAAAATGACTAGATACATGTGTTAAAGAATAGGATTCGGTTTTCTTTAATATATATATATACATACATATACATATATATATATATATATATATATATATGAAAGGTGGGTCAGCTTGGTGGGCACAGTGGATAGAGCACCAGCCCTGAAGTCAGGAGGACCTGAGTTCAAATTTGGTCTCAGACACTTAACATTCCCTAGCTGTGTGACCCTGGGCAAGTCACTTAACCTCAATTGCCTCAGCAAAAAGAAAAAAATTAAATATGAAGGGTATCTCATAGGTTCAGAGTACAGCTCACACTCCAGCAAGTCTTTCTTGCTTTCTACCACAAATAGTAATAAAAGCACCCTCCTCTCCCTCCTTCTTTTAGAGAAGAAAAGCTGTTCACCAGCAAGACTGAAGACTCCCAGACTTTCCTTTGGCAACCGGTAAAGATTCTTTTTTTCTATAACCCAAAGAATAGATATACGAAGGCTTTACCTTTTAAAAGAGCTGTACTGAAGGTCTCTGAACTTTCAAACAGAGATGGAAGAAATCATTCTTTCTCTTAAAAGGAAGAATATCTCAGTCAAGGAGTACAGCTCATGTCACAAGGTGGCAGCAGAGAGAAGTTTCACAATTTCACACCTAATAAAGGTAATTCTTGGCACTGACCAATGCTGACCACAGTCCCTGCAGAGCAATAGCTGTGAAAACAGAAGGAGCAATACAAAATTGTGGAAAGAAGGCATGTGATAATCCTGTTATGTCATAGTTCCCTTCCACAGCTTCTCTGCCATGTGTTTGTCCTGGGCACCGTCCTCCCTTTGAGTGATCCCATCCAGAGTTCATACATGCTCGCAAAGTGTATGTCTAATCACATGCATCACTTAGGTGTGCTCACTTTTCCTATTCAAAATGTATGTGTGCGGGACAGCTAGGTGGCACAGTGAATAGAGCACCAGCCCTGAAGTCAGGAGGACCTGAGTTTGAATCTGGTCTCAGACACTTAACATCCCTTAGCTGTGTGATCCTGGGCAAGTCACTTAACCCCAATTGCCTCAACAAAAAGCAAAAAAAAAAAAGTATGTGTGCATGCATATGGGTAAGGATATGTGCACCCACGTGTGTGAAGACATACACATGTGCCTATATGCAAGCCCCTTGGTTTCAGATGGAAATATTCTTTTTCTTCCTTTTTTTGTCATTTCAGTGATGTCTGGCTCTTAGAGAACCCATTGTGGGTTTTCTTGGCAAAAATACTGGACTACTTTGCCATTCCGTTCTCCAGAGATGTTACTTATAAAGAAACTTAAAGAAAAAATGACTGTGATTTGCCCAAGGTCACATAGCTAATAAGTGTCTCAGGCTACATTTGGACTCACTTCTTCATGACTCCAGGTGTGACAGTCTATACACTGTGCCATCTAGCTGCCCCTTTTTTACTACACTGTTTCATTAAATGACTTTGTTTTGAATCATGTCTTCTTGGTAGGAAAAGTAAAGGCATTGTATGGAGGTGTTTTTTTTTTTTGAGTAAATGTGAACCCCCAGAATATCTTGAATCCAGGATAGCTTATATGAGAGGGAGGGACCATATGCAGTTCGTGGCGGGAGGGGAATGCCACAAAAAGAGTAGGCATTTTTTGTTTGCCAGAAATTCTTCAGATATGATCCAAAAAAGTTTTAGTTTGAAAATGGGGAAGACAGTGGGAGGGGAAAGATGAAGAAAAAAATCCTAAGAAAATCCACATACTATTCGGATAATATGAAAAAAGTCAGGTTTGGGGCTACAGAAAACACATTGAGTGAAGAATCTGTATAGTAATTCAAAGCAGAAAACAACTGTGAAAAAGGGTAAGTAACAAAATGTATGGCCTCAAAGATCAAATTTGCTAATACATAAGGTATAGGGCCTTTTTAACTTAGTGGATTCAGAATCAGGACTGAAATATGGCAATGTATTACTTTAAACAAATGAAACAAGTAATGGAGGTACAGAAAACTAATATTATATGCAGTGTTATGCTGATAAATGTTTAACTGACTTATTTCCATCACCACCACCCCCCAAAAAAAACTATGCAAGAAACATTTTTATTTAAATCTACATTATTAGTATCTTTCTATCATTTCTCAAGTCTAGACAACTAACAAAACAACAAATTAGGGACTGATTTGTAGCATTTACTAATTTCCAAAGCATATATATGCATATCAAAAATTGAACAACCAGTTGTCAAAGAGCTAGCCCCATAACACATCTGATTGTATGTTCAAGAAAACACAAAACTATGTGGAAACAAATTAACTTGAGGGAGGGAGCAAAAAATGCAGTGAAAAACATTGAGATGAAGAAAAGGGGAAAGAGATTCAAAAGTAATTCAATTGTGGGATCAAAGATACTGACCTTCCAGACTAAAAGAATAAAACAGTAATGAATTCCTAATATATACCATAAAATGAGAGATAAAACAGTTGACAGAAGGGATTTCGTCATGGAGATACCTGCAAGAAATTTTATTTTTTTAAAAGGATAACATAGTCAGATTTTCATTTCTTTTTCTGACAGAGTTAGCAGGTTAGAGGAGGAGGAGGCTGTTGTTAAGACAATAAAACCAGATTTAAGTAAGGTCTATAACAAAATCTCTGTGACCCTGAGAAATTTCTCAGTGTCTCAGTTTTCTCATCCGTAAAATGAAGAACTGTACTCAGTGACTTCTAAGCTCCATCCTAATTCTAAACTTATGATCCTAGAATTGTATATCAAAATGGAAGGAGAAGACTAGGAATAGGCCACTATTCTTGATCCTCATTCTTTAGTGATTCTATATTTTTACATATTTCTATTATATATGCATAGATTGATATTTTTCTATTATACATATATGCATATAATTATATTGCCCTCTGTAAAATTGCCTACATCACAGAATTGACAAAAAGAAAATATTTTGTAAGTATAATAAATAAAATAAACACTAAATTTATTTATTAAATTATTATTAAAATGAAATTTTGTATTCATAAAAATACATTATAAATAGACATCATTATATCTATGTATGCATTTTAAAGAGTATGAAGAAATTAAGTGGCTCAGTGGATAGAGCACCCAACTTGAAATCAAGAAGACCTGACTTCAAACCTAACCTCATTTACTAGTTATGTGACCCTGGGCAAATCCTTTAACTTTTCCCTAGCTCAGTTTTTGTTTCTCTAATATAAAGATAATCAAAACACTTATCTCCTAGGGTTGTTGTGAGAACCAAATGAGATAAAATTTGTAAAGTGCTTGGCAAATCTGATAGTACTATATGAATAATTACTACTACTACTACTACTGCAGCTGCTGCTGCTGCTGCTACTGCTACTACTACTACTACTACTACTACTACTACTACTACTACTACTACTAGCATTAATTACAAGTTCAATATGAGTCAGTAATGTGATATGGCTAACTCTCCCAACCTTCCATCCCCAAATAATGTGATCTTAGATTGTATTTGATTACAAATGAATTTTCTAGAACAAGAGAGATAATAATTCCATTATTCTTCTATGAAAATGTCCAAAATATCATGCTGAACCTGGACAATACTTTAAAAGATTAATACTGATAGATGGAGTACAACCTAAGAAATGGGACCAGAATAATGAAACTCAAAACAATGGTACAACTAGAATAGTTGAAGAAAGTAGGATTTTATTCTTTATCATTATTATTATATTATTTAGTTCTCAATATTATTTGTTGTTATGAATATCATATAACTAACACTTATTAGCACTTAGACACTGTGCTACATACTCTACAATTTTCTCATTTGATTCTCACAATAACTGTGGAATTTATAGAGCTATTATTACTTCCATTTTATAGATGAAAAAGCTGAAGCAGAGATTAAATGAGATCAAGAATACTGACTTTCTAGTCCAAGGTCACACCACTATCTGAGAGTCAAGGAATGGAGCTTCTTGACTGCAGCTCCAGTATTCTATCCACTTCATGACCTAGAAGTCCTATTAAGAATGTAGAAGTAAGTCTTATGAGGGTAACAATAGCTGTCACTGAATACTTGAACGATGTGGTACAGAAACCGTAACAGATAATGAGATGAAGGCAAAAATTATGAGGAGGCAAGTTTTATTTTGACATAATAAGGGATTTCCTAGCAATGATAACTGTCATTTATGACAGCCTCCTGAGGAAGTGAGGGTTCTTTCAATAGGTATATTCAAGAAAAAGCTAAACCCTTTCTTATTACAAATGTTAGAGACAAGATCCATCTACTGGACAGGAGATTGGACTGGATTATTTCTGAGAGTATTCTGATTCCTGGATTTTGTCATTCTCCTTTTGATATCTTTACAAACTTCTAAATGATAGATTTGGTTCTAATTTATTTTGTCTCTCTACCCATCCTCATATTTTTTTTTCTTTTGTGTTTGGATCTGTGATTTTACCAGTGAAAGTAACTCCCAATGTAGAAATTCACTCCATTTATACAGATTGATACCTTATCTCTAAACAAGAATAACAATAAATTAAAATAATCAGTAGCATGTGCCAGGTGCTTGTTTTCTACTCCTAGACTCCCCTTCTATACAATATTCCATGCTGCTTTTTATTTTGTTCCTGACAGGCTTTTCTTTCTCATCTTTAAAAACCAAATTTAGGAAATTAAGTAGAGAACCCCATGCCCAGAAAAGCATTTGCTCTACTCCATTTGGCTAATGGTGTGCAGGTTACCTACTTAGGATCCACACAAGGCACCTTTTAGAGTTTACAATAGTTGGCCACTGGAAACCCCTGGGTTTTCAAAAAAACAAAAAAAAAAGAATCCTTGTACTGAACAATTTACAGAAAAAAAAACAGTAGTTTGACCTTTTTATCTGTGTATCTATGTACTTAGCAAGTGCCTATCATATGGTTCCCAAGGGGTATTTTCGATGATCACATTTATTTCTAAAACAATTCTCAAATGTTTAAAGCCAGAACATTTATAGAAGACATAAGAAATTTTATCTGTGCTTCTTGAAGTCAGGTTTTTTTCCCTTTTGCATACACAGGGTAGTAGAGAAATTCATTACCTGTTTTGGCACTCAAAATGAGATTTTTGAGATCATTTCTCTGGTAAATTTGGAAACAATTTTTGGCACAATTTCCACAATTGGTGGAAAGCTAGAGCAAAAAATATATCAGTCAGGTTTGCCTTTGTTCTCTCTCTCTCTGTCTCTCTCTCTCTCTCTCTCTCTCTCTCTCTCTCTCTCTCTCTCTCTCTCTGTCTCTCTCTCTGTCTCTCTCTCTCTCCCTCCCTTCCTTTCTTCCTTTCTCCCTTCCTCCTTTCCTTCCTTCCTTTCTCCCTCCCTCCCTTCCTTTCTCCCTTTCTCCCTTCTCTCTCTCTCTCTCTCTCTCTCTCTCTCTCTCTCTCTCTCTCTCT
>JAJPUD010007476.1:0-73145 GCA_023553655.1 Myrmecobius fasciatus | reverse complement strand
TCAGCTTCCACATTAAAGGATTGAAGGGCCTGGAATCAGATATTCCAAAAGGCAAAAGAATTTGGATTAGAGCCAAGAATAAGTTATCCACCTAGAATGAGTATCATCTTCCAGGGAAGAAGATGATCATTCAATGATACAGGAGAATTTCACCTATTTCTAATGAAAAGACCAGATCTGAACAAAAAATTTGACCTCCAAATACACAACTCAAGAGAAGCATAAAAAGGTAAAAAGGAAAGAACTCTTGAGAACTATATTTCTACTGTGGGTATCCTTAAAGAATGGGGGTGTAATTTGCTTTTACTTTGATAATAATGGAAAAGAAATTAGAGGTGGAAGGGATATCATACTGAAAAAAAAAGGGGGAAAGGAGGCAAAATAAAGTAAATAAAAGGAGATAAAATAAGGCAAAATCTCATAAAGAGACATAGAAAATCTAATATAATTGAGGGAAAAAAGGGAGGGCAATGAGTATTGTGTTACTCTCATTAGATTGGGTCCTAAGAGAGTATATCAGATACATTTGGCGTCAAAGAAAAACGACCCTCCTTATAGGAAAGTAGGAGGGAAAGGAGGAAAAGAAAGGGATATACTAATAGAAGGATTAGGGGAAAGGTGTAAAAAAGAGGGAAGGGTTGTAAAGGGGGGAGGACTGTTAGAGGGAGGTGGTCATCAAAAATAAAATACTGGGGAGGAGGGAAGGGAGGAAGGGGAAAGGGAAGAGAAAATGATAAATTTGAGTAAATAAGATGGCAGGAAATACAGATATAGTTATTTTAATGGTGAATGTGAATGGGATGAACTCTCCCATAAAACGGAAGCGGGTAGCAGACTGGATTAAAAGCCAGAATCCTACAATATGTTGTTTACAAGAAACACATCTAAAACACAGAGATACATACAGAGTGAAGGTAAAGGGCTGGAGCAGAATCTTTTATGCTTCAGGTGAACAAAAAAAAAAAAAAGCAGGGGTAGGAATCCTTATCTCGGATCAAGTAAAAGCAAAAATAGATCTAAATAAAAGAGATAAGGAAGGAAACTGTATTTTACTAAAGGGTTCCATAGACAATGAAGTGGTATCACTATGAAACATATATGCACCAAGTGCAATAGCATCCAAATTCCTAGAGGAGAAACTAACAGAGATGCAAGGAGAAATAGACAGCACAACTATACTAGCGGGGGATCTCAACCTTGCTCTCTCAGAATTAGAACCAAAATCAAACCACAAAATAAATAAGAAAGAAGTTAGGGAGGTAAACAAAAGGTTAGAAAAGTTAGGTATGAGAGATCTCTGGAGGAAATTGAATGGTGATAGAAGGGAGTATACTTTTTTCTCAGGGGTTCATGGAACTTATATGAAAATTGATCATGTGTTAGGACATAAAAACCTCAAAATCAAATGCAGAAAAGCAGAAATAGTAACTGCATCCTTTTCAGATCATGATGCAATAAAACTCACATGTAATATAAGGCCATGAGAAAACAGACCACAAGTTAATTAGAAATTAAATAATCTAATTCTGAAGAATGAATGGGTGAAAGAGCAAATTATAGACACAATCAATAATTTCATCCAGGAGAATGACAATAATGAGACAACATATCAAAATTTGTGGGATACAGCCAAAGCAGTTATAAGGGGTAATTTTATATCTCTAGATGCTTACTTGCATAAAACAGAGAAAGATAAGATCAATGAATTGGGCTTACAATTAAAAAAGCTAGAAAAAGACTAAATTAAAAACCCTCAATTAAATACCAAATTGGAAATTCCAAAAATAAAAGGGGAGATTAATAAAATCAAAAATAAGAAAATTATTGAATTAATAAATAAAACTAAAAGTTGGTTTTATGGAAAAAAACAACAAAATAGATAAGCCTTTAGTTAATTTGATTAGAAAAAAGGAAAGAGGAAAATCAAATTGTTAGTCTCAAAAATGATAAGAGGGAACTTTCCTCCAATGAAGAGGAAATTAGAGTAATAATTCGGAGTTCCTTTGCCCAACTTTATGCCAAGAAATTTGATAATGTAAATAAATGATATTGAGGAATATATACAAAAATATAGATTGCCCAGGTTAACAGAAGAGGAAATAAATTATTTAAATAGCCCCATTTTAGAAAAAGAAATAGAACAAGCTATTAATCAACTCCCTAAGAAAAAATCTCCAGGGCCAGATGGATTTACATGTGAATTCTACCAAACATTCAAACAATTAATCCCAATACTATATAAAATATTTTTTAAAATAGGGAAAGAAGGTGTACTACCAGTTCCTTCTATGACATTGATATGGTGTTGATAGCTAAACCAGGTAGGGAGAAAACTGAGAAAGAAAACTATAGACCCATTTCCCTAATGAATATTGATGCAAAAATTTTAAATAAGATTTTAGCAATGAGATTACAGAAAGTTATCCCCAGGATAATACACCATGACCAAGTAGGATTTATACCAGGAATGCAGGGCTGGTTCAATATTAGGAAAACTATTAGCATAGTCAATTCTATTAATAACCAAACTAACAAAAACCATATGATTGTCTCAATAGATGCAGAAAAAGCCTTTGATAAAATCCAACTCCCATTCCTATTAAAAACACTGGAGAGTATAGGAATAAATGGGCTTTTCCTTAAAATGATTAATGGTATGTACTTAAAACCGTCAGCAAGCATCCTATGTAATGGAGTCAAACTAGAACCATTCCCAATAAGATCAGGAGTGAAATAAGGCTGCCCATTGTCACCATTATTATTTAATACTGTCTTATAAATGTTAGCTTTGGCAGTAAGAGAAGAAAAAGAGATTAAAGGAATTAGAGTACGTAATGAGGAAACCAAATTATCACTCTTTGCAGATGACATGATGGTATACTTAGAGAACCCTAGAAACTTGACTAAAAAATTACTAGAAAAAATTCACAACTTTAGCAAAGTTGCAGGATACAAAATAAATCCCCATAAATCAGCAGCATTTTTATATATTACCAATAAATTCAGCAGCAAGAGATGCAAAAAGAAATTCCATTCAAAATAGCTGTTGATAGTATAAAATATTTGGGAATCTATCTGCCAAGGAAAAGTCAGGAACTATGCGAACTAAACTACAACACACTCTCCACACAAATAAAATCAGACCTAATCAATTGGAAAAACCTAAAATGTTCATGGGTAGGCCGAGCGAATATAATAAAAATGACAATAATACCCAAACTAATTTACTTATTTAGTGCCATACCAATCAAACTCCCAAGAAAGTATTTTACAGATGTAGAAAAAATAGTAGCAAAATTCATTTGGAAGAACAAAAGGTCAAAATTTTCAAGGGAATTAATGGGAAAAAAAGGCAGATGAAGGTGGCCTTGCTGTACCAGATCTAAAACTATATTATAAAGCAGTGGTCATCAAAACCATTTGGTACTGGCTGAGAAATAGAGTAGTCGATCAGTGGCATAGGATAGAAATACAGGACAAACTAGGCAATAACTATAGCAATTTAGTGTTTCATAAACCCAAAGACCCCAGCTTCTGGGATAAGTACTCATTATTTGACAAAAACTGCTGGGAAAATTGGAAACTAGTGTGGAAGAAATTAGGTCTTGATCCACATCTAATACCACATACCAAGATAAGATCTAAATGGGTTCATGATCTGGATATAAAGAGTGATATTATAAGTAAATTAAAGGAACATAGTATAGTTTACCTCTCAGACCTATGGAGATGGAATAAATTTATGTCCAAAGAAGAACTGGAATTCTTAACTGAACACCAGATAGATAACTTTGACTATATTAAGTTAAAAAGTTTTTGTACAAACAAAACCAATGCAGACAAGATTAGGAGGGAAGCATCAAATTGGGAAACATCAAAGATGGGAAATCCATCTTTACATTTATTGGTTCTGATAAAGGCCTCATTTCTAAAATATATAGAGAATTGTCTCATATATATATATATATATGTATATATATATATAAGAATTCAAGCCACTCTTCAATAGATAAGTAGCCAAGGGATATGAACAGACAATTTTCAGATAACAAAATTGAAACCATCTCTAGTCATATGAAAAGTTGTTCCAAATCACTATTGATCAGAGAAATGCAAATTAAGACAACTCTGAGGTACCACTACACACTTGTCAGATTGGCTAAAATGACAGGAAAAGATAATGATGAATGTTGGAGGGGATGTGGGAAAACTGGGACACTAATACATTGTTGGTGGAACTGTGAATGAATCCAACCATTCTGGAGAGCAATTTGGAGCTACGCTCAAAAAGTTATCAAACTGTGCATATCCTTTGACCCAGCAGTGTTTCTATTGGGCTTATATCCCAAAGAGATCTTAGAGAAGGGAAAGGGACCCATATGTGCAAGAATGTTTGTGGCAGCCCTTTTTGTAGTGGCTAGAAACTGGAAACTGAATAGATGCCCTTCAATAGGAGAATGGCTGAATAAATTGTGGTATATGAATGTTATGGAATATTATTGTTCTGTAAGAAACAACCAGCAGGATGATTTCTTGCATGGAGAGACTTGCATGAACTGATGCTGAGTGAAATGAGCAGAACCAGGAGATCATTATACACGGCAACAAAAATACTACATGATGATCAATTCTGATGGACATGGCTCTCTTCAACAATGAAATGTGTCAAACCACTTCCAATTGTTCCCTGAAGAAAGCCATATACACCCAGAGAAAGGGATGTGAAATGTGGACCACAACATAACATTTTCATGCTCTCGATTGATGTTTGCTTGCATTGTGTTTCCTTTATCTGATTTTTCTTTCTTGTAGATACTATTTTTCCTGCACAAAATGATGTGTGGAAATATGTATGCATATATTCAATTTGTCAAGTATTTTAACATAATTAACATGTAGTGGATATCCTGCCATCTAAGGGAGGGGTGGGGAGTAGGGGGGGAAAATTTGTAATAGAAAGCTATGTAAGGGTTAATGTTGAAGAATTACCCATACATATGTTTTGCAAATTAAAAACAAAATTTAAAAACAAAAAAACAAAAAACAAATGAGAAAACCAAAAATAAAATAAAATAAAATAAAACAATCTTTGATATTAAATAAATAAATAAATTTGGCACTTTTTATATATTCTATAAATAAGGCTTTAATCAGAAATACTGGCTGTAAATTTTTTCCCCAGCTTTGTATTTCCTTTTTAATCTTGTTTCTGTTGGCTTTGTTTGTGGAAAACCTTTTTAATTTAATGTAATCAGAGTTGTCAGTTTTGCATTTCATAATGTTCTCCAGTTGTTATTTGATCATAAATTCCTCCCTTCTCCAAAGAACTTATGGGTAAATTATGCCTTGATCTCCTAAATTATTTATGGTATCACACTTTATGTCCAAATATTGTACTGATTTTGGCTTTATTTTGGTATGGGGGAGGTGTGAGATATAGGTCTATCCCAAGATTCTGACATATTATTTTCCAATTTTCCCAGCAATTTTTGTGAAACAGTGAGCTCTTAACCCAGAAACTGGAGTTTTGAGATTTATTCAAATACTATATTGCTGTCATCATCTATTATTGAGTCATGTATATCTCAACCTATTCCACTGATTTACCACTCTATTTCTTAGCCAGTACCAAATGTTTTTGATGACAGCTGCTTTATAATCAAGTTTAAGGTCTGGTACAGCTAGGCCATCATCCCTTGTATTTTTTTTTCATTAATTTCATGGTTATTCTTGAGATTTTGTTCTACCAGATGAATCATGTTACTAATTTTTTTTAGCTCTGTAAGATAATCTTTTGGCAATTTCATTAGGATGGCACTGAACAAGTAGACCAAGTTAGGCAGAAATGTCATTTTATTAAAGTAACTTAGCCTATTCATGAGCAATTGATATTTTTCCAATTGGTTAGGTCTGACTTTATTTGTGGGAGAAGAATTTGTAATTGTGTTCATATAATTCCTGGGTTTATCTTGACAGGTGGAAACCTAAATATTTTATTTTGTCTACATTTTAAGAGGGATTTGACTTTCTATCTGTTGCTTCTGGAGTTTGTTAATAATATATAGAAATTTGATGGTTTGCACCAGTTTTATATTTTGCAAATTTGTTAAAGCTGTTAATAATTTCAAGTAGGTTTTTAGGTAACTCTCTAAGAATTCTCTTAAGTATACCATCATATCATCTGTAAAGAGTCATAGTTTTATCTCTTAATTATCTATTCTAATTCATTTATTTTTTTTATTGCTAAGGACATTTCTAATACAATACTGAATGATAGTAATAATAATGTGCATCCTTATTTTACCCCTTACCTTATTGTGAATGTGCCCAGATACATAATGTTTCCTGATAGTTTTAGATTGAGGCTGCTTATCATTTTCCTATACTCTCTGGTGTTTTTAATAGGAATGGGTACTGTATTTTGTCAAAAAGCTTTTTCTGCATCTATTAAAATTATCATATAACTTTTGGAGATGGATTCAAGATGACAAAATGAAACTAAGAAGCTGCTTGAGCTGTCCCAATTTCCCTTGAAAACCCTATGAAACCAAGGCTTTGAACAGATGGAATGAAACCACTCTCCAGCTCAAGATAGATTGTAAAAACTTCAAGAAATGACAGTCTCACTGGGGTGAAAGGGGTATTCAACCCAGCTCCAACAGGGTCTGGGAAAGCCAGTGAGAGAATCTTGATCACAGCAGATTAGCAAATAAGACCATCTGTCTTGGCTCATTGGCAGTGCAAACCAATAAGGCTATCCCCATTCCCAGCTCAGAAGACAAATTCTGGAAACCAGGCTGTTTCCTGCAAACACAAGTAACCCTTGTGCTCAAAACAAAGGCTAAGAGCTGTACAGGAAGCTTGGGACAGTGACCCCTTTTACCCTAGGAGCAGAGCTAAACCATAAAAGTAAAAAAAAAAAAAAAAAAAAAAGAGGAAAATCCTAAAGAAAAGGTGAGAAAATTAGTAAGAAACAGAAAAGAATTCTGGCCATACAGTGACAGGGAAGACAATAACACTAACTCAAGTGAGGATAAATTGTTCACAGAGGAAATTTTAAAGAGTCATATGAATTGTTCTCAACTCCAAAGAGACTTCTTGGAAATGTTCCATTAAAGACTTTAAAAGACAAGTAATAGAGGTAAAAGGAAAAAAAATGAAAAAAGGAATGAGAAATATGGGGGGGGGGGGAAAGAGTCAACAGTTTGAAAAATGAAGGCAATTCCTTAAAAAATACAATTGACCAAATGCAAAAAAAAAAAATCCACTAAAGAAAGCAACACCTTAAAAACTAGAATAAAATAGAAAGAGATACAAAAGCTACCTGAAGAAAATCATACATTAAAAATGAAAACATGGCAAATGGAAGTTAGTGACACTGTGAAACATCAAACATCTAGTTCTCCTCTTTCTCTATTTTATTCACTTAGTTATTTAGAGATTTAAACTTTTTCCTAAGAACTGCTTTGGTTGCATCCTATAGGTTTTGGCATGTTGTCTCATTATTGTCATTATCTCAGATAAAATTAAGGATTGTTTCTGTGATTAGTTGTTTGACTCACTCATTCATTAGATGATTTAATTTCCAATTGGTTTTTAGTCTATCTTTGGAATGGAATGGAAGAAAAAATACCTCACTGGAAAAACAGCCAACATGGAAAATAGAGCCAGAAGAAACAATTTTAAAAGTATTGGTCTACCTGAAGTTCATGACCAAAAAAAAAAAAAAAGATTGGGTAGCATTCTTCAAGAGATCATCAAGGAAAAATTGCCACAATATTCTAGAAACAGAGGGGGGAAATACTCATTGAAAGAATCCATTGATCACCTTTGGAAAAAGATCACACAAGGAAACCCCCCAGAAGCCTTGTTGCAAAACTCCAGGACTACAATCTCAAGGAAAAAATACTGCAAGCTGCCAGACAAAATCTGTTCAAATATCAAGGAGCAACAATCAGCATACAATAAAGGATTGGAAGGCCTATATACCATATTCTGGAAGGCAAAATACCTAGAGTTACAACCAAGAATTAACTACCCAGCAAGATTCAGCATCATCTTTCAGGGGAGACAATGGATCTTCAATAAAGTAAGAGACTTTCAATTATTTCTATTGAAAAAATCAGAACTAAACAGAAATTTTAATCTTCAAACACAGGAATTAAAGATAGAAAGGTAAAGAGGGGAAAATATTTTATTCAAAGGTTAAACTGTTTACCTTCCTACATGGGGAAATGATATCTGTAACTCTTGAGAACTGGATCTGCTACTGGAGCAGACAGATGTGGGCATCACATGGACAGACGGTGTGGTTGTGAATGAATTCTGATTGATGATATCAAAAAAAGACATTAAGGGGTGGAAAAACTATTTTACTGGGAGAAGAGAAAAGACAAGTTGTAATGGAAAAAATAGATCATATAAAGAGGCACAAAAGATCTATTGCAATTGAGGAAATGAAGAGAGGTGCATGTGCATTGTCTTAAGGTTGATCTCATCAGTTTTGGCTCAGAGGGTGAATAATGTTATCATTCAGTTGGGTGTAGAAATTTATCTAAACCTATTAAGAAGTAGGAGGAGAAAAAGGAAAGAAAAGGGAGGGACTGAATGGAAAGGAGGGGAGAAGCACTAAAAAGAAAAGGTAAGAGAAGGGGGGATGATGATAGAAGACAAGGTAGTGGGTAGGATAGGTCAAAACTACTAAAGACAGGGTAGAAAAAGAAAACAAAAGTATATACAGGGGAGAAAATAAGATGGAGAGAAATACAGAACTTTTAACCATAACTGTGAATGTGAATAGGATGAACTCTCATGTAAAATGGAAGTGAATAGCAGAGTAAATTAAAAGCAGAATCCTACAATATATTATTTACAAGAAAAAAATTTGAAAGAGAAAGATACATAATGAATAAAGGTAAAAAGCTGAAAGAGAATTTATTTTGCTTCAGCTGAAGCAAAAAAAGCAGGGATAGCAATTCTGATCATAGATAAAGGAAAAGAAAAAATACATTTAATTTAAAAAGATAAGAAAGGAAAGTATATCTTGATGAAAGGTATCATAAACAATAAATAGAAACAATTTTAAATGCATACGTCCCAAAGTGGTAGAGCATACAAATTCCTAGAGAAGATATTAAGCCAGTTACAGCAAGAAATAGGCTGCAAAACAATATTAGTAGGGTACCTCAACATTAACCTCTCAGAATCAGATAAATCTAAATACAAAATAAACAAGAAAGAAACTAAGCAAGTTAACAGGTTCCTAGAAAACCTAGATATGATAGACCTATGGAGAAAACTGAATAAGAGACAGAAAAGAATAACCTTTTTCTCAGCAGTACATGGCACCTACATAGAAACTTGCTCTGTATTAGAGCATAAAAACTTAAAATCAAATGCAAAAAGACAGAAACAGCAAATGCTTCCTTTTCATACCATGATGGAAAAAATTATATTCAATAAAGGGCCAGGAAAAGATAGACTAAAAATCAATTGGAAATTAAATCATCTAATTCTGATGAATGAGTGAGTCAAACAACAAATCACAGAAACAATCCTTAATTTCATCTGAGAGAATGACAATAATGAGACAATATACCAAAACCTACAGGATGCAACCAAAGCAGTTCTTAGGGAAAAGTTTATATCTCTAAATAACTAAGTTAATAAAATAGAGGAAGAGGAGATCAGTAAACTGGGCATGCAAGTAAAAATGCTAGAAAAAGAACAAATTAAACTTCCCCAATTAAGTACTAAATTAGAAATTCTGAAACTCAAAGGAGAGGTTAATAAAAATGAAATTAAGAAAACTATTGAACTACTTAATAAAACTAAGAGTTGATTTTATGAAAAAAAATAGATATTTGGCTAATTTGATTAGAAAAAAGAAAGAAAAACAATCAAATCACCAGCATCAAAAATGAAAAGAAGGAGCTCACTATCGATGAAAAAGAAATTATAACAATAATTGGGAGGTATTTTGTTCAACTTTATGGCTGCAAATTTGACAACCTAACCAAAATGGATGAATATTTACAAAAATATAATTTGCTAGATTTACAGGCAAGATTAACAGACAAGAAAATTAATTACTTTAGTAGTCTCATTTTAGAAAAAGAAATAGAAGTCATCAGTGAAATCCCTAATTAAAAATATCCAGAGTCAGATGGATTTACAAGTAAATTCTGCCAAACATTTAAAGAACAATTATTTCCAATACTTTGTAAACTATTTGGAAAAATAGGTAAAGAAGGAGTCCTGCCAAATTTCTTCTACAACACAAACATGGTACTGATACCTAAATCAGGAAAAGCCAAAACAAAGAAAATTATAGACCAATCTCACTAATGAATATTGATGCAAAAAATTTAAATAAAATACTGCCAAAGAGATTATAACTTATCAGCAGGATAATATACTACAAATATACCAGGAAGATAGGGCTAGTTCAATATTAGTAAAAGCATTACCATAATCTACCATATCAATAACAAACCCAGCAGAAAGCATATGATGATCTCAATAAATGCAGAAAAAGATTTTGCCAAAACACAGCACCCATCCCTATTAAAAACACTAGAGAGCATAGGGATAAATGGAGCTTTCCTTAAAATAATAAGCAGTACATATCTAAAACCAACAGAAAACATTATTTGTAATAGAGAAAAACCAACAGAAACAAAATTAAAAGGGAAGTACAAAGCTGGGGGAAAATTTTTTTACCACCAAGTACGTCTGATAAATTTCTAAATTCATTTCTTTATATATATATATGTGTGTGTGTGTGTGTGTGTGTGTGTGTGTGTGTGTGTGTGTGTATGTATGTATGTATGAAGCACTATGATAAATTTATAAGGATACAAGTCATTCTCCAATTAATAAATGGCCAAAGGATATGAACAATTTTCAAATGATGAAATGAAAGCCATCTATAGTCGTATGAAAAAAAAGCTTTAAATCACTATTGATATACAAATTAAAACAACTCTGAGGTACCACCTCACATCTCTCAGATTAGCTAAGATGACAAGAATAGGGAATGATAAATATTGGAGGAATGTGGGAAACCTGGGACACTAAAGCATTGTTGGTGGAATTGTGAAATGATCCAACCATTCTGGAGAGTAATTTGAAACTGTGCCCAAAGAGCTATCAAACTTTGCATTCCCTTTGACCTAGCAATACAAAGCCACTAGATCTTTATTCCAAAGATCAAAGGGGAAAGGACCTATTTGTACATATTTTTGGTAATGGCAAAGAATTAGAAATCAAAAAGATGCCCATTATTTGGGGAATGGCTAAACAAATTATTGTATATGGTTGTGATGGAATACTCTTGTAAAACTATAAAAAATAGTGAGCAGGATGGTTTCAAAAATTCTGAGAAGACATATGAAATCTTACAAAGTGAAGTGAACAGAAGCAAGTGAATGCTGTACATAGTAACAGCATTACTGTAAGAATGATCAATTGTGAATGATTTAGCTATACTGATCAAGGCAATTCCACAGGACCCATGATCAAAAATGGTATCCAATTCCAGAAAGAGAACAAATCAACTCCAGTGCAGATTGAAGCATCCTTTTAAAACTTTCTTTATTTTTCTTGCTTTATTTTTATCCGTGTTTTCTTTTTTGCAATACACTTAATGTGGAAATATATTCTGCATGACTTCATATGTATAATTGACCCCAAATTATTTATAATCTCTGAGTAGGGGAAAGGTTCATGAGGGAGGGAAAAATTGGAATTCAATTTTTTAAAAAATGATCATTAAAAAATTTCACATGTAATTTGGAAACATTTAATCAAATAAAAGAGCTATAATTATGTTCATTTCTGACCCATAAGAATTAATTTCTATGTCAAAGGAAGTATAAACATAGAACATGCAAATTTCAATATATTCAATAAAACAAAAAATGGATTATATGCACAATTATGAACTTCTGTTATATGCTGCTTATCTTTGAGGTGGAGTGTCTATACATGGGGTGATGTTATTTGCATGTTCCACATTTATCGTGGCAATTTCAATAGTCCCCTATTTGTCTGTGACCCCCATTGAACTACTTTCTGCTTTTTTTCTATTTATTTTATTTTAATGATTCATTAACTTTCTTTGTTTTCTTTTCTACCTTTATTAGTGTCAGCATCTTGATCCCTAATTCCCTCAACTATTCCTTCCTTCAAAACATTGTAAAAGAACCTCCCATGTATCAAATAACTATAGTCACATAAAACAAATTCATACATTGTCTGTGTTTGAAAATATGTATATCATCCTGTCCCACTAGTTCATCATTTCTTTATCCAAAAGTAGAGAAACATGATTCACTGTCAGTATTCCTAAAGTTAGAATTGGTTCCAGTTCTTAAATCTTAAATGATCATTGTAGAAACTGTTCTGGTCTATTCATTTCATTAGGCATCAATGCACATAAGTTGTCCCAAGTTTCTCTGAAAATTATTTCTTAAAACAAAATATTGTATTGCATTCATAGTCCTTAATTTTTTGCAATTCTTCAGCTAATGGACACTCACTTTGTTTCCATTTCTTTGCTATGGTAAAAAATATTGCACTCATTTTTTTAAAATACATATGGGTCTTTTCCCCCTTTCTTTGATTTCAGTGTGTTATTAACCTAGTAGTGGTATCACTGGATTAAAGTCTTTGTATAGACAATTAATTTGTAGTGTAATACCTAATGGCTTTCTAGAATGACTGGACCATTTCTCCATTCGGACAGGAAATTAGTGTACCTATAATCCCACATGACTTCTAAGACTTGTAATTTTCCTTTCTTATCAACTCTTATGTCCTAACAAGGATGAGGTTATTTTTAAATTTTGTTTTTCTCTCATTATTAGTAATTTGAAGCACTTTTTAAAATGGATTTTGATAGTTTGCCTTTCTTCTTTTGATAACTGCCTTTTCATGTTCTTTAACTATTTTACCTATTGGAGAAGGATTCCTGTTCTTGTATATTTGCATCAATTTCCTATATTTTTGCAGAAATTAAGACTTTATCAGAGATAAAGTAAACTTGTTTGCTTCTATTTCTAACTACATTGATTTTCTTCATGCAGAAACTTTTTAAATTTTGTGTCATCCAAATTATCCAATTTATTTCCTGAGATCCTCACTTTCCTTTAATTAATAATTTTTAGAATTTCTATTTTTGTGTCTGATTGAAGGAGTTTATTTGTTGCTTTTTAAATTTTTAATCATATCATAATTGACTCGACTTGTGAAATATCTCCTTTCCCATTCTTCTAATTAATATAACTGTTTTTTTAATCTCAAACTGTTGTATTCATTTCAACTATAATCTAGCATTTGTTATGATTATTAATCTAAAACTCTCTGTCAGACAGGTTTTCTAGCTTGCCTAGAAGTTTTGGTAGAATAGTGAGTTATTCGTTCTATAATTAAGGTCTTTGTGTTTTTTGACCACAATGCTAACATGTTCAAGTGCTTCTAGGTCTTTTAAAGCTAATCTATTTCACTGATCAATTTTTCTTAGCCCCTACCAAAAAAAACTCTAATTAATACCCTCAAATTTGGTACTGGTAGGCCTCCTTTCTTCCTATTTTTTCATTATTTGCCTGACAATACCTAATTTTTTTTCTCTGAATGCATATTGCTATTAAAATGTTTTATTCTAGGGTAGTTAGGTGGTGCAAAGGATAGAATAACAGCCCACAAGTCAGGAGGACCTGAGTTCACATCTGACTTCAGGCACAACCCTTCCTAGCTGTGTGACCCTGGGCAAGTCATGTAACCAACCCCAATTGCTTCAACAATAAATAAATAGATAGATGAATAATTATTCTGTAAAATAATTCTGGGGTATTTTGATTAATATATCACTGAATTTGTAATTGTTTTGAGTATTATTATCATTTTTATTGTTTCAACCCAGCCATTAGTGATTAATAACTCTTCAATTATTTGGCTCTATATATATGTAAAGAGGTTTTTTTTTGTTTTTTAAGTTGTATTAATATAATTCTTGATTGAGTCTTAACAGTTATTCATTCAGATAGTTCACATATTACAAAATTAATTGGAATGAAATTTATTTTTTCTACTCTCACTCTCTCTCTCTCTCTCTCACATTTCTCTCTACTCTCACATTTCTCTCTCAGCCTTAGTAGCAACATCCAGAAAGGCTAATTGTTTTATGGGTTTAGTTCATATTTTGATACTTTGCAAATGTTATTGCTTCAGTTAATTTTAGTCATATCTCTAAAATTCTCTAAGTAAACCATCACATTGTGCATTAATTGATAATTGTTTCCTCTTTGTCTATATTTACTCATTTAATTTTCTTTTGCTTTCCTATACAAATAACTATAGCTAACATTTTAAGAATATATCAAAAAATAACGGTGACAATGGTCACCCTTCCTTCATCCCAAATCTTACTCAAAACTGTCACATTTCTCCATTACAGATTTATGCTAGACCTGATTTTAGATAGAATTCTGCATTCTGTCCATTTATCTCTATTCTCTTAAAATTTTATAACATAAAAGGTCATTGTATTTTGTCAAAAACTTTTTAAAACCTGTCTATACTCTTTTGATTTTGTTTTTGTGAAAAATTTAGTCAATTACATTCATATATTACTACTATATCTGGATATATAGGTATACATAAATATATATATATATATATATGTATGTATATAGAGAGAGAGTGGCCCAATCCTGTAGGATAATACTTTAACTTAATATGTTTTAACATTTCTGTTACAAAATTAGGAGGGAAGCAACAAATTGGGAAATCATCTTTACATTTAAGGGTTCTGATAAAGGCTTTATCTCTAAAATATATAAAGAATTGTCTCATATTTATAAGAATTCAAGCCACTCTCCAATAGGTAAAAGGTCAAAGGATATGAACAGACAATTTTCAGATGAAGAAATTAAAACCATTTCTATTCATATGAAAAGTTGCTCCAAATCACTATTGATCAAAGAAATGCAAATTAAGACAACTCTGAGGTACCACTACACACCTGTCAGATTGACTAAAATGACAGGAAAAGATAATGACGAATGATGGAGGGGATGTGGGAAGGCTGGGACACTGATGCATTGTTGGTGGAACTGTGAACGGATCCAACCATTCTGGAGAGCAATTTGGAACTATGCTCAAAAAGTTATCAAACTGTGCATACCCTTTGACCCAGCAATGTTTCTATTGGGCTTATATCCCAAAGAGATCTTAAAAGAAGGAAAGGGCCCCACATGTGCAAGAATGTTTGTGGCTTTTTGTAGTGGCTAGAAACTGGAAACTGAATGGATGCCCATCAATTGGAGAGTGGCTGAATAAATTATGTTACATGAATGTCATGGAATATTATTGTTCTGTAAGAAACGACCGGCAGGATGATTTCAGAGAGGCCTGGAGAGACTTGCATGGACTGATGCTGAGTGAAATGAGCAGAACCAGGAGATCATTATACACGGCAACAACAATACTATATGATGATCAATTCTGATGGACGTGGCTCTCTTCAACAATGAAATGTTTCAAACCAGTTCCAATTGTTCAGTAAAGAAGGACATATACACCCAGAGAGAGGGACATGAGATATGGACTACAACATATCATTTTCATGCTCTATATTGATTATTGCTCGCATTGATTTCCTTTATCAGATATTTTTTCTTCATGTAGATACAATTGTTCTTGCACAGCAAGATGAGTATGGGAACATGTAAACATATATTAAACTTGTCAAATATTTTAATATAATTAACATATAGTGGACTTCCTGCCATCTAGGGGAGGGGAGGGAAATGGGGGAAAAATTTGTAATGGAAAGCTTTGTAATGGTCAATGTTGAAGAACTACCCATGCATATGTTATACAAATAAAAAGCTTTAATTAAAAAAAAAAACATTTCTGTTAACATTTTCTTCACTATGTTTGTTTTGTAGTCTTGAAAACTGTTGGTGTGTAGCTTAATTTTTTTTAACTCTCTGAATTAGTTTTCAGGACCATATTTATCCAGGAAAAAAGTTGGTAAAAAATCTCTTCTTTCCTGAATTTTGTAAACAATTTCTGTAATGCTGGGATTTATTGTTCTCTAAATATTTGAAATTATTAAAAGAAAACCATGTGGTCCTGAGTTTGCTTACTTTCCTTTATGATCTGTTCAAATTCCATTACTGAAATTAAGTTATTTAAACTTTTAGTTCTGTTAGTTTGGTATTTGGGGGGTTTTGGTAAATATTAATATATTTTATTTAAAGCATCAGTTTCATTGGTGTATAAATTGGACAAAACAATTTCTAATGAATTCCTTTATTTCCTCTTCATTTTGAGTGCTTTCCCTTCCTTTTCTTATATTGACATTTCAGCTTTTCTCTCTAATTCAAAGTAGCTTGTAATATATTTTATTTTCATTTAAATAATTGCTACTTTTATCCATCAATTTACTGTTATTTAATTTTGTTTATTATCCTATTTGATTTTTTAGATTCTATCTTTAATATGGTTGGAGGAATTAATTTGTTGCTTAAAAAAATTAAGTTTCCTGACTGATTCAAAGACTTCTTTTTTTTCTTCTGTTAAAAAAGTGTCTAGATAAATATAAATTTTTCAATAAATATTGCTTTGGTTATATCACAAACATTTTGGTAAACTAGTTCATCTTTTTTTATTGAAATTATATATTCTTTCTATACTTTGTCTCTATTCAATAGGATTTTTTTAGGATTTGTATTTTTTCTTTTTTTATACATTTTTTTTAAATTAAAAGCTTTTTATTTACAAAACTTATGAATTATTTTTCTACATTGACCTTTGCAAAACATTTTTTTTGTTCCAAGCTTTTCCCCTCCTTCCCCCCACCCCCCAACCCTAGATGACAGGTATTCTAATACATGCTAAATATGTTCAATTATGTGACAAATCCAATATATGTATACATATGTATACAGTTATCTTACTGCACAAGAAACATCAGGTCTAGAAAGAGAGAAAAAACAACCTAAGAAGGAAAACAAAATGCATGGAAATATTCACAGAAAGCATTAAAATGCTGTATTGTGGTTCACACTCATTTCCCTCAGGCCTCTCTCTGGATGTATATGACTATCTTCATCGCTGAACAATAGGAACTGGTTTGAATCACATCATTGTTGAAGAGAACCATGTCCATCAAAATTGATCATCGTATAGTCTTGTTGCTGTGTATAATGTTCTCCTGGTTCTGCTGATTTCACTCAGCATCAGTTCATGCAAGTTGCTCCAGGCCTCTCTGAAATCCTCCTGCTGGCTGTTTCTTACCGAACAATAATATTCCATGACATTCATATACCATAATTTATTCAGCTATTCTCCAATTGATGGGCATCCTTTCAGTTTCCAGTTTCTTGCCACTACAAAAAGGGCTGTCACAAACTTTCTTGCACATGTGGGTCCCTTTCCCTCCTCTAAGATCTCTTTGGGATATAGGCCCAGTAGAAACACTGCTGGGTCAAATGGTATGCACAGCTTGATAACTTTTTGAGCATAGTTCCAGATTGCTCTCCAGAATGGTTGGATCCGTTCACAGTTCCACCACAAATGTATCAGTGTAGGATTTATATTTTAATTTCATTTTAAGTTTGAATTCTTTCTTTAAGACTTCATTATTAGGGGCAGCTAGGTGGTACAGTGGATAGAGCACCAGCCCTGAAGTCAGGAGGACCTGAGTTCAAATTTGGTCTCAGACACTTAACATTCCCTAGCTGTGTGACCCTGGGCAAGTCACTTAACCTCAATTGCCTCAGGGAAAAAAAAAGGACTTCATTACTTACAATTTTACTGAATTGTTGCTAGTAAAGAATGTGTTTAACTCTGAGATACCACTACACACCTGTCAGATTGGCTAAGATGACAGGAAAAGAGAATGACGAGTGTTGGAGGAGATGTGGGAAAACTGGGACACTGATGCATTTTTGGTGGAACTATGGATGGATCCAACTATTCTGGAGAGCAATTTGGAACTATGCTCAAAAAGTTATCAAACTGTGCATACCCTTTAACCCAGCAGTGTTTCTACTGGGTTTATATCCCAAGGAGATCAAGATCTTAAAGGAAGGAAAGGGACCCATATGTGCAAGAATGTTTATTGCAGCCCTTTTTGTAGTGGCTAGAAACTGGAAAGTGAATGGATGCCCATCAATTGGAGAATGGCTGAATAAATTATGGTATATGAATGTTATGGAATATTATTGTTCTGTAAGAAACGACCAACAGGAGAATTTCAGAGAGGCCTGGAGAGACTTATATGAACTGATGCTGAGTGAAATGAGCAGAACCAGGAGATAATTATATACAGCAACAACAAGACTATATGATGATCAATTCTGATGGCCATGGCTCTTTTCAACAATGAAATGTTTCAAACCAGTTCCAATTGTTTAGTGATAAAGAAACCATATACACCCAGAGAGAGGAATATGGATGTGGACCACAACATAACATTTTCATGCTCTCTATTGATGTTGGCTTGCATTATGTTTCCTTTATCAGATTTTTTTCTTGTAAATCTGACTTTTCTTGCACAGCAAGATAACTGTAAAAATATGTATACGCATATTTGATTTGTGAAATATTTTAACATAATTAACATGTAGTAGACTTCCTGCCATCTAAAGGAGGAGTTGGGGCAAGGGGGGAGGGAATTTGTAACAGAAAACTTTGCAAGGGTCAATGTTGAAAAAAATACATATGTTTTGCAAATAAAAATCTTTAATTCAAACAAAAGAATGTGTTTAATATTTCTGGTTTTTGGCATTTGCTTATGCTCTTTTAATACCATAGTACATTGTCAATTTTTGTAAAAAGCCACATACATCTGGGATGTATGTATATTCATTTTTATTACCATTCAATAGTTGTCATCAACTTCATCTAGGGTTCAGGTACTTGTTTTCTTAAACTATATTTTAATATAATTAGTTTCTTTTGTAATCCTATGTGTTTTGTTTTATATTTTAAATTTTTTTCCTGAAAATTATCTTTAAATTTCAACAGACAAGGTGTCCATCACACACACACACACACACACACACACACACACGCATACATACACAGTTAAGAATCTCTTTCATAGAGCTATCAATCTAAATTTTCTGAAACACCATTCAGTTCTTAACTGCTTTATTACTTAATACATGAATTCTCTAAACGTTTTTAAATCATTTAAAAATTTTATCAGATTTCAAATAAATTAAAAATAATTTGTTTTTTTAAGAACCCACAAAATAGATCCTTTGGAAAAAAGAAGATTCCTGTGTTAGGATAGTTCTGTCTCATTCTACCATTAGCTAGCAATGTGATTGTAGGTGTCATTTTTTTTCCTCTTGTGTAGTTTCCTGGTCTACACACTGAAGAGGCTGGACAAAATTAAATCCCAGGTCTTCTTTAGCTCTAGAATTGTGTGGTCTCATTGGTACTTTATGATTTCATTTCTTATATGTTTTTTTAAGTGTGAATTAGCATTTTCTGAGTTTTCTTAACATGATACAGATTCACATCTTACCCTAGCTTCGGTTTATCACAAATAAATGACCAAAATGAATCTCCATGATTTATATTAAAAAAAAATTAACCTGCATTTCTTTCAATGATTCCTCTCCCTCTTCCTCCTCCACAAAAAAAGATGGAGAATCCCATTCATTTAAGATATTCAAGTACCAGTTAGCTGAATTTTTCACATACAAACTTTATTTTTCACAGAGAGAGGAAAAAGCACCTCATCTTGCTGAAAAAGTAGTTGCATTTAGGTTTTGTTTTTTTTTTGTTTTGGGGTTTTGTTTTTTTTTAGCAACAGAAGACTTGTTTTTACAAAAAACAGATGGTGTTTCTTTCGGTTTGGTGGTGGCTGAATTCTTGTTTTGTTTGTTGTGTTTTTTTTTAAACAGGTGTGACAACCATTTTCCCCCGCTACTGTATTAGCACATTTAATTGCTAAGTTCATAGGCAGCCATCTCAACAATTCTGTAAGCAGATGGCAAACGTGATTTCAAAAGGGGAGTGCAAGTATTTTTTCAAGAACCATTTCAGAGCAGTATGGAATTCGTTATTTCTTCAATGGGCATGGAAAACTCTGATGAACACTAATGGAAGTCTCATACAAGCATCTACTATGCATTTGCCTTTAATTACTTGACAATTATCCAGATTTTCTGGAAGACTCCTTGTATATTATCTAACAACACTGTGTGGTGGAAGGAGCTTTTTTCAAACCACTTTATAACTAATAGCTAATTAAATTTCATGATGTTCCTTTGAACTAAATAGGTAGACAGTGTTACCATCCTCATTCTATAGTGTAACCAAGATGAGTCATTGTCAGAATTAGGAGTTAAGATGTAGGCTCCTAAATCCCAGGATTCTATTTTGATCCCCAACTTATCAAATATCCAATTTTTCACTCTTAGAAGACATAACCTAAACTTTAAAATAAATGTGAATAGATGCAAAGATGATATCAGTTAAATAGTAGCTGATAATTACATAGTACTGGACATTTTCCAAAGTACTTTCTATATACTATCTCATTTGAACCCTAAAATATTCCTGTGAGGTAGACATTCTATGCTATTTCATCCTCAATTTATATATGGGGACAATTGGATGCAGATAAACCAGGTCGTTGGCAAGTAGTTATACAACCAACAAGCAATGGAGACAGGATTTGAATGTAGATCTTCCTGACCTCCATATCTATGATATAAAGGAAACATGCTATTGCAGAGAAGGCACTAAATAAGTAAGGAAAACTGGGTTAAAATCTTTCCTGAGATAACTAATAGCTTTGTGGCACTGGGAAAGTCATATAATATTTGATTGCCTCAGTTTCCTCATCTATAAATCGGCAATGATTATATCACTTTCTGTTGTGAGGATTAAATCAGATAATCTTTGCCAAAGGTTTTACATACTTTAAAGTACTATAAAAACATGAGGTATCATCTACACACTGCAGAACTGAATCTTTATCATTTTCCAATATGGAGAAATTCAAGTCACAGGGAAAAGTTTTCTCCTCCACAATTTCTAATATTTTTGTGCATCTTCCAAGTGTGTTTATAGTTCTTTTGATTTAAAAAGATATTTCTTCCAATGGACCTGAATTGTGAAAGAATTAACTTTAGAGGAAAAACCAAGAAGATGTGCTGAAAATGTTTATGCAATGTCAACTCTTGACATTTTTCTACCAAACTTGAATCTGCATTATGATTTTACATTGATATTAATACTATTTTGTTTTTCAAACCATAGTACATGAGAGGTGAAAAATACCTCAGACCTGAAAGATCATCTACTTCAGTCTCTTCATTTTTGTAGATAAAGAAAATGAGGCTCAGAGAATTAAAATTGCATCAAGGTCAAATCCTCTAGCTGTTCACCCCTCATCTGTATATTTTACTCTTCTTAAGAATTGTTCTTTAAAATTCTAAGAAGCTAGGTGTCACTGTGGATAGAGTGTCATACCCTGTGTCACTGAGTTTAGTACTATCTGTGTGACACTTGACAGGGTTGTCTCTATTTCCTCATCTGTAAAATGGGAATAATAGTAGCACCTACTTCCAAAGGTTATTGTAAGGAGAAATAAGATCACATTTGTAAAGTGTTTTATAAAACTTAAAACCATATATGAATGCTTATTAATATTATTATTGTAACTGACATGACATAGCCTAATCAATCTCCATCACATAGTCTTTCCATTGTCATCTAAATTATATTCATTTTATATTGATTGAAGTCTGTTGTATCCCAGGTCCTGCTGCCATATAACAATACAAGTACATGGTTATTATTAAAAATATAGTTCTTTGCTATTATCAGAAGCTTTGGGTTTTTTTAAGAATTTTGCTAGAAATCTCCAAAACAATAGAATCCACTCTATTCCTATAAAATTCTGAGCCTCTACATCTGCTGAACCCTATTTTAGCAACCAATTTTGACAGTGAATGACCTACACTCTCAGCTCCTAAATTGCTCAATCAAGACTCTTCCACAGAGGACTTCATCTCCCTTCTTTTTCTTTCATTTGTCCCACTCAGTTTTATCTCCACATCTTAGCATCATAATATGATTGAAATGACTTAGTCCCAACTCAGGTAGTCCTTCATTCATTGTCTTGGTTTCATATGTAATACTTTGATACTATAGCATCCCTATATTCTAAAACATCTCCAACACACACAACACACACACATATTATATCCTCCCCCCATCAAAGCTCCATACCTAGCAAGTCATTATATTCTGAGAATGTAATAAGTCATTATAGAGACCTGCCATGAGTCTCTTCATTATTCTTTGACTCACCCATACTTTTGAGTGTGGTGTTCCACAACTCACAGTCATTTAGCATTATCAAAAAAGTATTAATGTTCAATATTGATCAATTAACACCAATTCTCACAATAAGCTCCAAATTCATAAATGATCTAAATATAAAAGTTCCTATCATAAATAACTTAGAGAAAAATAGAATGAAATGTATTTTAAAACTATGATTAGAGAGAATTTTTAATTAAACAAGGAGTAAAGATATAATCATGGAAGACAAAATAGACATAGAATTTTAAAACTTTCATTTAACAAAATAAGCAATTGGAAGGGAAATAGAAAATTGTTTTTTTAAAGAAACCATTATAATAAATTTTTTCATTTCTATCCTATATCTAAGACATATAGGGAGTTAATAGAAGTATATAAGAACAATAGCAATTTTTCAATAGTTAAGTGATGAAGGAATATGACCAGGCATTTCCAAAAGAAGAAATGCAAAGTATCAACAACCATATAAAAATTTTCCAAACCACCAATAATAATAGAAATACAAATGTAAACAACTCCGAATTTCCATTTGATTAACAATGACAAAAGAGAAAAAAATGGCTGTTTAGAGGCATTATGGGACCTACCAATGCACTGCTGATGATGCTGCAAACTGATCAAACATTTCCAAAAAGCAATCCATAACAACACAGAAAGGATCAATAATCTGAATACATATATATATATATATATATATATATATATATATATACACATATATATATATATCCTTTGACACAGTGATATCATTACTAGGCATATACTGTCAAAGAGGTTTAAAACAGAGGATAAGGATTCACATACACAAAATTATTTATATATACAAAATTATTGACAAAAGAACTTTTTGCTGTGGCAAAGAACTGGAAAAAAAGAGAAATAATAAATTGTAGCATGACTAAATAGATTGCAGTATAAAAAGTAGAAATTATGATTTTAATAGAGTCAGAAAAACCCAGGAAGATTTGTTTGAATCGATGCAAAGTGAAGTGAACAGAACTAGGAAAGCAATTTATACAAAACATAAGTATTGTAAAGGAAAAAAAACTGAAAGACTTCATTCATCTGATCAATTCAATGACTAACTGTGTCTTCAAGAAAAAAATTATCATATGTAACTTCCACCTCTTAAGAAAAAAGAATAAAGTTCCATGGTCTAGACAAAAAATAAGCTTGCAAAATGCTTTACAAAAAATTATCTTATTTGATCTTAAATGCTATTATTATTTTCACCTTACAGATGAAAAAACTGAGGCAAATAGAAAGTAAATAACATGCTCAGCATCTCACAACTAGCTAAGTTTGTAAGGCAGAATTTGAACTCAAGTTTTCTAAACATCAAGTCTAGATCTCTATGCTAGAATATTGGGATAATCTCCTTTGCAGACCTTTGGATTTTAATATGGAAGTCCTATAGTGTTCTAGTGCTTAATGAAACTTGCATCACTATAATGTCATTTGAAAGGCATGCTAGAACATTGGACTTAGGGTCAGAAAGACCCTAGGATCAAATCTGACTTCATTTACTCAGTGTATGACCCTGGAGCAAGGCACCTAACTACCCTGCATCTGTTGTTGATTTTACAAATGATCTCAATAATATGTCTGTTGGAAGAGATATTTTCTCTACATTTTATGTTTCCTCTTTATGGTGATTGCTTTACAAAAGTAAAAAATTCCATAGGAAAAACATGATAAAGGTCTCTTTGGGTTCTAAATAAATAATTCTAAGATCCACAAACCTTTAAATTTGTACAGTATCTTAAGGACCTGGCTTTCTCAGAGGCATAATGTATAGATCCTTGCTCTTAGAGCCAAGAGACTTAGGTTTGAATTCTGCCTCACACACTTACTCTCTGTTGTAATCATGGACATTATACTATAAGACCAAGAGCAAGTTCCTTAGTGTCCCCTGGAAACTCTTTATTAGTTGATGAGTACATTGCCAATTTAGGAATTTCTTCATTAGGACTTCCACATACTGATGAAATTACAGTTCTACTTATACAAAGATTGGTCATATGTTAGGGTATAAAAACCTCAAAATCAAATGCAGAAAGGCAGAAATAGTAAATGCATTTTTTTCAGATCATGATGGATTAAAAATCACATGCAATGTAAGGCCAGGAGAAATAGACCAAAAAGGAATTGGAAACTAAATAATCTCATTCTAAATAATGAATGGGTGAAACAGCAAATCATAGACACAATTAATAATTTAATCCAAGAGAATGTTAATAATGAGAAAACATACCAAAATTTGTGGGACGCAGCCAAAGCTGTAATAAGGGGAAATTTTATATCTTTAGATGCTTAATTGAATACAATAGAGAAAAAGAAAATCAATGAATTGGACTTGCAATTAAAAAAGCTAGAAAAAGAACAAATTAAAAACCCCCCAATCAAATATCAAACTTGAAATCATAAAAATAAAAGGAGAGATTAATAAAATTGAAAGTTAAAAAAAACTATTGAATTAATAAATAAACTAAAAGTTGGTTTTATAAAAAAAAAACAAAATAGATAAACCTTTAGTTAATTTAATTAGAAAAAGGAAAGAGGAAAATCAAACTGTTAGTCTCAAAACTGAAAAGGGAGAACTTTCCATCAATGAAGAGGAAATTAGCGCAATACTTAGGAATTACTTTGCCCAACTTTATGCCAATAAATTTGATAACCTAAGTGAAATGGAGGAATACCTACAAAAATATAGATTGCCCAGATTAACAGAAGAGGAAATAAATTATTTAAATAGTCCCATTTTAGAAAAAGAAATAGAAGAAGCTATTAATCAACTTCCTAAGAAAAAATACCCAGGACCAGATGGATTTACATGTGAATTCTACCAAACATTTAAAGAACAATTAACTCCAATATTATATAAACTATTTGAAAAAATAGGGAATGGACTCCTACTAAATTCCTTTCATGACACAAACAGTACTGATACCTAAACCAGATAGGATGAAAACAGAGAAAGAAAATTATAGACCAATCTCCCTAATCAATATTGATGCAAAAAATCTTAAATAAAATATTAGCAAAGAGATTACAGAAAATCATTCCCAGGATAATAGACCATGACCAAGTAGAATTTATACCAAGAATGCAGGGATGGTTCAATATTAGGAAAATCATTAGCATAATTGACTATATCAATAACCAAATTAACAAAAAACATATGATTATCTCAATAGATGCAGAAAAAGCATTTGATAAAATTCAACATCCATTCCTATGAAAAACACTAGAGACTATAGGAATAAATGGACTTTTCCTTAAAATAGTCAGCAGCATCTATTTAAAACCATCAACTAGCTTCATATGTAATGGGGATAAACTGGGTAAAACAAGATTGCCCACTCTCACCATTACTATTCACTATTGTATTACAAATGTTAGCTTTGGCAATAAAAGAAGAAAAATAATTTAAAGGAATTAGAATAGTTAATGAGGAAACAAAATTATTACTCTTTGCAGATGATATGATGGTATACTTAAAGAACCCAAGAGAATCAACTAAAAATGCTATAAGAAATAATCCACAACTTTAGCAAAGTTGCAGGATACAAAATAAATCCACATAAATCATCAGCATGTTTATACATCACTAACAAAATCCAACAGCAAGAGATACAAAGAGAAATTTCATTTAAAATAACTATTGATAGTATAAAATATTTGGGAATATATCTGCCAAGGGAAAGTCAGGAACAATATAAGCAAAACTACAAAACACTTTCCACACAAATAAAGTGAGATTGAAACAATTGGAAAAATGTCAAGTGCTCTTGGATAGTTTGAGTGAATATAATAAAGATGACCATACTGCCTAAACTAATCTATTTATTTAGTGATATACCAAGCAAACTCCCAAGAAATTATTTTACTGACCTAGAAAAAATAACAACAAAATTCATCTGGAAGAACAAAAGGTCAAGAATTTCAAGGAAATTAATGAAAAAAAAGCAAATGAAGGTGGCCTAGCTGTAATAGATCTAAAATTATATGATAAAGCAGCGATCATCAAAACCATTTGGTATTGGCTAAGAAACAGAATAGTTGATCAGTGGAATACGTTAGGTTCACAGGACAAAATAGTCAATTACTATGATAATCTAGTGTTTGACAAACCCAAAGACCCCAGCTTTTAGGATAAAAACTCACTATTTGACAAAAAACTGCTGGGAAAATTGGAAACTAGTATGGCAGAAACTAGGCATTGACCCACATCTAACACCTTTTACCAAGATAAGGTTGAAAGAATGATATTATAAACAAATTAAAAGAACATAGAATAGTTTACCTCTCAGATCTGTGATGGAGGAAGGAATTTGTGACTAAAGAAGAAGTAGAGATTATTACTGGTCACAAAATAGATAATTTTGATTATATTAAGTTAAAAAGTTTTTGTACTAACAAAACTAATGCAGACAAGATTAGAAGGGAAGCAATAAACTGGAAAAACATTTTTACATTCAGAGGTTCTGATAAAGGCCTCATTTCTAAAATATAGAATTAACTCAAATTTATAAGGATTCAAGTCATTCTCCAAATGATAAATGGTCAAAGGATATGAATAGACATTTTTCAGATGAAGAAATTGAAACTATTTCTAAGTCATATAAAAAGGTGCTCCAAATCACTAATGATCAGAGAAATACAAATTAAGACAACTCTGAGGTACCACTACACACCTGTCAGATTGGCTAAAATGACAGGAAAAGATAATGATGAATGTTGGAGGGGATGTGGGAAAACTGGGACACTGATACATTGTTGGTGGAACTGTGAATGGATATAACCATTCTGGAGAGCAATTTGGAGCTATGCTCAAAAAGTTATCAAACTGTGCATAGCCTTTGACCCAGCAGTGTTTCTATTGGGCCTATATCCCAAAGAGATCTTAAAGGAGAGAAAGGAAACCACATGTGCAAAAATATTTGTGGCAGCCCTTTCTGTAGTGGCAAGAAACTGGAAACTGAATCGATTCCAATCAATTGGAGAATGGCTGAATAAATTATGGTATATGAATGTTATGGAATACTATTGTTGTGTAAGAAACGACCAGCAGGATGATTTCAGAGAGGCCTGGAGAGACTTACATGAAATGATGGAAGTGAAATGAACAGAACCAGGAGACTATAAGATGATCTATTCTGATGAAAGAGGCTCTCTTCAATAATGAGATGATTCAAACCAGTTCCAATTTTCCAGTGTTGAAGAAAGCCATCTACACCCAGAAAAAGACCTGTGGGAACTGAGTGTGAACCATAACATAGCATTTTCACACTTTCTGTTGATGTTTGCTTTCATTTCATTTTCCTTCTCAGGTTTTTTTTCTTTCTAGATCTGATTTTTCTTGTGCAGCAAGATAACTACATAAATATGTATACAGATATTGGATTTATCATATATTTTAACATATTCAACATATATTGGACTACCTGCCATTTAGGGGAGCAGTGGGGAGAAGGAGAAAAAAGTTTGGAACAGAATGTTTTGCAAGAGTCAATGTTGAAAAATTACTCATGCATATGTTTTGCAAATAAAAAGCTTTAATTTTAAAAAAGAGAGACAGAATGGGTCAAAGATCCCTTGCTAGTGACTAGCAACTAGTTCTTCATTGACCTATCAGGGTTTTAATAAAAGCACAAAAACTCAAAAAAAAATTACAGTTCCAAATAAATAAACAAAAATAGATAAATTATTTAACTTCTCAAAGATGAAATTTTCTGGGTTTTGTAGTAAAAGTAATAATTAAATTATATCAATATACTTTATAATAATTATAAATTACTGATAACTTTATAACTAGGTTGTAAAATTAAATACTAAATGATACTTTATATTACATCACTAGGATATTTCAAAAGAAGTCCTTTGCAAACTTGAAAGCACTATAGGAAATACACTCTTACTTAAAAGGATATTTGGAAGTTCACTTAATTTATTTTAAACTTATCTCCAGACACACGGATTGCAACCTATCCATGTCTGTTCATTTTACATAATTCTCATCCAAAAAGTCTCAAAAGTCCACCACAATGGGTCCATTCAACATTCTGTAGACCTTCTTCACTTTTTCTTGATATTATAAGTGTTTCTGACAATACCTAGCACCCTTTTCTCTCACCACGTGACCAACCTATCTTTTCTTTGTGTCGTGATTTCTTGATAATATCTTTTTTCTCCCATTCTTCATAATTCTATCTTTTTGACATTTTGCACTCTACTCATTCACACATTAAATATGCCTTTCCATTTACCTCTTTCTGGTATTCATGTCTCATTATTCAAAGATTGTATTCTACATTCTGCTGCCATTTTACAATACTGTTAGAATATTGATATTAAAAAAGATAGGCCTTTGCTTTTATAGGAAGCTTAATTTCATGAAAGGAGCATTGAAATTTCACAAAAATCATGTAGCTCATTCTCCTTTTTTTCAACTATGAGTACAATTTGTCCATTTGTACTGACCTGACCAAGATCTACATATTGATGAATAAGCTGCCAGGTTCTGGGCAGACTTAGCCCCTATCCACAGCTTTTCATTTCTTTGTGAGGAAGTGTGGCTAATAATCTGCCACCATTCCCCTCCAGAATGTTCTGTAAGTTTGTATTGTATATGAACATTGCCATACATCTCCATTTGTCAAACAGATAAACTGTTTATTTTCTCAAAGTTATTTTCTCTATTTTTGGGTCTCTTTCTTGAAAGTGATTGATTTACAAAAGTAAAAAATTCCACAGGAAAAAATGATTGCATCAATGTCCTTTTCTTTTTACAACATCTTTACCATTTTTCATCATCAAGATTTGTTTATGTAGGTCATTTTGAAGCTATATATTTATGATTTCATGCCATTTTCCCTAATATTTATCCTTATCCTTTCTTCTAATTCAATTTAAATGTTACCTATTGCTTAATGGTTTGTTTGCACACATACACACTCACCCACACATAACAAACAAACACACACACACAAGTTGATACAGAAATATTCAGTGTTCTTTCCACTAAGCCAAGCTATTTACTCTAATAACACCCTTCTCAACAAATATTTGAAAGGCAATAAGTGCTTTATAAATCAGATCATAGCTAGGAATAGGTATAAATAATGTAGGTGGATCCTCATGGTCAACAGACAAAGGGAAACTTTAATATTATTTTTCAAAAATATAAATGCAATTTATAATACTAGCTATTTTTGATCTGTTATGTTTCATCATTCATTTTTACATTTAATCATTTATTGTTAATAATCATTTCTTTATTTTTATTGACTCTAGATAAAAGGCAAAAATAACATGTAAAAATCCATACATTAATGTCAGCCAGTACTCTCCTAGTATTCATTGTCTTCAAGAATCCAAAGTCACTTTCACACCAAGAAGTGTTAGAGGGAAGACATAAGTGGAGAAAAATGCATTATTGCACTACTTTACTATAAAGGAATATCTTAAAGACTGTGAGGTATCTATCTTGATTCAGTTCTTTTAAAATGCAGAGAAAAAATCCTCCCAAAAAAGCATAAAATTTAGATTTCTTTGATAAACACTTCAACTTAATAGTCATTCACTATCCATTTAGTAAGCCAGCCTTGTTCTATGAAACAATGTAGGTCAAATTTTTCAGACAGAATTGCACTTCTTGCTATCAGTTTGAATAGAATATATTCAGGACATTTTAACATATTACATCAAAAAGCAATGACACAGAAGCCTTGTCCTTTCAATCTGTGATAATGGCAAGATGCAGAAAATTGAATTTAAAGTTGAATCAACTCCTTGAACCACTCAAAGCATTGTGCATAGAAGCATCCTTGCAGTTCAGAATGTGACAAGCAACAAATAATCACTGTGTTATGGGGAGGAAAGCCAGGAGAGACAAAGGAAAGATGATGAATTGAGATATCTATGGAAAACAAAACCAGGAGTCATTCAATCATGATTTTCAGAGCACCCACTGCTGCTCAACGCTGGGAAGATTGAGAAAAGTATATAAAAAGGATGGTTTCTGCTTCAAAGACTTTCAAATCCAAAGGGAAAGACAGAAGATGAATATACAAAGACAAGCATGAGAACCACATACAAAGAGATTGGAGTCTCAGCATTATACTGTAGAATTGCCTTATCAATGAGAATACATTATAAGATGTTTTGGGCACTTCATAAAATAGGGCCCGCTGGATTACACTCACCTTATAATGAATTCTGTTGTCTAGCAAATGACATTGTAATGGAGTTCCAATACATACAACAAACCATGGCTGTTCTGGATACATAAGTCTAAATCCTCAGTATTCCTAAAAGAGAAGATTACAAAGGTAGCTAGCATTGGAGAAAATAGGGATTCTTAACCTAAAGGTCTAAGTGCGAATTCCAAGAGATTCATAAACTTGGGGGGGGGGATTACATCTTTATTTTCAGGAAATTATAAGTGACTTGCTGATTTTAATTTCTTATTTAAATATAGTGATTTTAAAAGAGTAAACTATAAAATTTTATACTACAAACACTTTACATAAATGTAAACATGCATATTTCTCGCTTATTATAAAGCAGTTATAAAAATAAACTCTAGCACAAGATTTTAAAATTGGTAATCATAGATTTAAAAATGTTACCCTGAGAAGGGGCCCATACATTACATCCAATTTCCAAAGAGTTAACCAATACAAAAAATGCTAAGAAACCCAGGCATAGAAGGATATTCCCTTCTTTTAGTTAGAGAAATGAGAAAGAAGTCAATTATACCTATTTCAGAAAGGCTTTATATGCAGAGTAATTATTGAGCTTAATTTTGTCAAAAAAGAGTAAGAAGACAATCCCACTTAATGTTGTACATTAGTTCCACAAAAGCATGATGTTAGATGAACAATATTACAGAGGATAATTAGTACCATAAAGAAAATGTTACAAACTGGGGAGAGATTGGAGGTGGAGAGGTAGAGATAGTGGATCAGTCAGGATAGGAAAGGGAGGGTTGTGAAGGTAGGGGTATAGAAAATCCTTAATGGTGAAGGAACCAAGTAAAGGAGGATGTAAATGGGAAGAAAGGTCTCATCTGATTGCTAAAGAATAGTGTTGTACTACATTTCTTTCAACACTGTGGTGGTTTATTAAAAATAATAGTAGACAATATTTTACCACTTTTAGGGTTGCAAAGTCCTTTACAACTATTAATTAATTTTACCCTTCAACAAAGCTGAAAATTTATTTTCAGAGATTAGAAAGACTAAGATTTTTTAACTCTGCCCTGTACTTTAGCCTATGTATCTCCTTTGCAGAGATTATTGCTGAGTGACCTGAGAGAGAGAAAAAATAATTAAGAAAAGAAAGGCCCTAGTATTAAGAGGATTGGGGAAACGCTTCCTATTAATGATAGGATTTTATTTGTGACTTAAAGAAAATGTTGGGTTGTGTGCCTGTCATTTTCTTTTTGTTATGAACTTGTGATTTCAAAGATATAGGGGATTCTTACTGAAAAAACTCCCTCCATTGGCATTTATTCTGCAATTCATTGTTTTAGAGGGTTACATGAAGCATTGATAGGGTAAGAGACTTGCCCAGGATCACATCCCCAATATGTGTCAAAAGGTCACATAATCAGGATATGCCAATCAATGATTATCATGTGTAATTTTATACAAGTAGAATTAAAGCCCCATTTCTGTTATTTTGTCAAATTCACTTGTTGAGTTTTTCCCTACTTGGCTCAGATGCTTTTTTTCCTTTATAGCCTTCCCTTACTTCCTCTTCTCTGCTCTCTCTCCCAAGACAAAAATGATCTCCTCCAGCTCAGGATGCTCATAGTACTTCATTCTGCTCTTTCTAATTTGTCAAATCAATAAAGGTTAATTAAGTGCCTATGGTGTGTCAGTAACTGCTATAATAATATAACAATAATAAACTCGTGATTTTTATTATCTAATGGTAGTTGGGATTGGATGGGGAAATTTAAAAGACAGGTATAGTCCTTCAATGGAGTTATTGAAATGAATACAATATATTTCAAATGCCAAACACCAGTCTAGATGACTCTCTTAAGGCCTTAACAGGCATAATAAATAGGAAGCAGAAACAGGAGTTGGGAGAAGGTCAGAACTTACCCTTTTCCCCATGATGAGCAGCAATTGGCACTTCTTTAGGAAGCAGTGAAGAGAAAGTTTGCTATATCAACATTTAAATGCTGCAGACACTCAGTGATTAAAATCCTTAACCACTTCAATCCTCTCCCTGGACAGATTAGGGTATGGGGCTTGGATCAAGTATCTTGATCAAGATTACAAGGTCACAATTACAGGAACAAGGGTATAGACCTGCTCATTCAAATCCAAGTATTCTTTCTATTACAGCAGAAGTCAAATTCCTTCAAATAAAAGGTCATTGCTCCAGTTGGTATCGCTACAGACAGCTCAGCTCTTTTGACCTCACTTTCTAAATTTGTAAAATGAAGGGATTGAAGTGATTTGAGGTCTAAACTATTTACTAGTTCAAATCTACGAGTCCTATGAACTCAGAAATCACAAACACACACACAATTCTTTTTAAAATGTCAATCATCTTCATTCACCCAATTAGTAATTAAACTAAATGCTTGAACATCATTGATGTCTGTTGATTTATGAGATATATACTTCTTTTATGTCACTTATGTTTTCAATGGAGTTAAGACTTAAGCTAACACTTGAAAACATTCAAACAGAAGGGTAACACCTTGTCTAATTAAGTACTGGTATAACTGAAACAGACAATGTTTTAAGGGTTCATAGAGAGATCAAAGAGAGATATGTTGATTGAGGAAGACTGTGGGAAAGAAATGAATGATATCATGAAGAAAGGAAGATTTGTATTAATAAAGAGGAACTAAAAGAAGATTCTGGACAGAGAAAGTGTATGAGAAAAGGTGCAGATATAGAATATTCAAGGTATATTTAGGTAACAAGTATTTATTAAGAGAATCATTTGAAAGTCTATATTATATTTCTAGTTCTCTCACTTAGCCAAATATAAATGAAATATGAGCAAAAAACTTTATTTCATATTTTAAAATTATACAATCATTGTGCTTTTGGGGTTCCCTCCAGTAATTTTCAATAATTTGCCTGAACATACGACTTGGTTAAGTCTCCAATTCCATTTGCTTTTACATTTAGAAATGTAGATTTCTAGTTGAGAATTTTACTGATCCTCTGGATGTGAGAATTCCATAAAGAGTGATAGATCCTGTCACTGTTATGGAATAGTTCCAAATTTCTCTACAGAATGGTTGAATCAGTTCACAACTCCATCAACAGCACATTAATGTCTCATTTTTCCCAAAGCCTTTCCAACATTTGTCATTTTGTTCAGCAGATCTAATAATTACATGGCAATGCTTCAGAATTATTTTAATTTGTATTGCTCCAATCAATAGTGAATTAGAGCATTTTTTCATATGGCTATAGACAGCTATGATTATTTCATCTGAAAACTATTCTTACCTTTTGGTCATTCATCAATTGAAGAATAGATCTTATTTTTGCAAATTTGACTCAGTTCTCTATATATTTGAGAAATGAGGCCGTTATCAAAAAACAACTTGCTTCAATTTTTTTCACAATTACTCTTGCTAACTGTATCTCCCCCACCCCACTTATTCTATCCCCTCTCTCTTTTCACCTTTCCCTTCTTAAAACTCTTAAAAGTGTTTTGCTTCTCACTATTGACTTCTCCAATCAGCTTTCCTTTCTGTCACTTCCACCCATTCTTATCTTCTTCCTCTCCTATCCATTGTAGATAGAGACCCAATTGAGTCTGTATAGTTTTCACTCTTTAATTCAGATGAGAGTAATGTTCACTTGCTCCTTCTTATTTCTCCCTCTTCTCCTCCACTGTAAAATCTTTTCTTACTTTATGTGTAATAATTTGTTCCATTCTACCTTTCCCTTTCCAGTGCTCCCAATATAGTCCTTTTTTATTCCTTAATTTGATTTTTTTAGATATCATCCTTTCACATTCAACTAACACTTGTGCCTTCTGTTTATGTATATTCCTAATTGCCTTAATAATGAAAAAGTTCTTATGAGTTTAAGCATTATCTTCCCATGTAGAAATGTAAGCAATTTAACTTTATTAAGTTCTTTATGGTTTCCCTTTCCTGTTTACTTTTTTTAATGCTTTTCTAGAGTTTTGTATTTGAAAGTCAAATTTTCTATTCAGCTCTGGTTTGTTCATCAAGAATTCTTTAAAACCCTTTATTGAATTGAATATCCAATTCTCCCCAAAGGAAAATATTGAGTTTTATTGAGTAAATGATTCTTGATTATAATCCTAGTTTGTTTGCCCTGCAAAATATAATGCACCAAGCTTTCTAATCCTTTAACTAGAAACTGCTAAATCTTGTGTTATTCTGACTGTGGCTCCAAAATACTTGAATTGTTTGTTTCTGGCTGCTTACAAAATTTTCTCTTTGACCTGGCAGCTCTGAAATTTGACTATAATATTCCCAGTAGCTTTAATTTGTTTTCCCCCCCAGGAGATGATTGCTGTATTCTTTTGATTTCTATTTTACCCTCTGATTCTAGAATATCAGGGCAGTTATTTTTGACAATTTCTTGAAAGATGTCTAGGTTCTTTTTTTTTTTTTTTTTTTGCTGAGGCAATTGGGGTTAAGTGACTTGCCCAGGGTCACACAGCTGTTACGTGTCTGAGACCAGATTTGAACTCAGGTCCTCCTGACTTCAGGGCTGGTGCTCTATCCACTGCGCCACCTAGCTGCCCCGTTCTTTTTTTTTTTTGATCATGGTTTTCATATAGTCCAACAGTGTTTAAATTTACTTCTCCTGATTAAAAATGTTTTTCACAAACAAAATCAATACAAACAAGATTAACAGGGAAGTACAAAGCTGGGGGAAAAATTCAGCCTGTGTTTCTGACAAAGACCTTATTTCTAAAATATATAAAGGCCTGTGTCAAATTTATAAGAATATAAATCATTCCTCAATTGATAAATGGTTAAAGGATATGAGCAATTTTCAGATGAAATTAAAGCCATATATAGTTATACAAAAAAAATGCTCTAAATCACTATTGATTAGAGAAATGCAAATTAAAACAGCTTTGATGTACCATCTCACATCTCTCAGATTGACTAATATGACAGGAAAAGAGAATGATAAATGTTCAAGGGAATATAGGAAAACTGGGACACTATAACATTGGTGGAGTTGTGAAATGATCCAACTATTCTGAAGAGCAATTTGCAACTATGCCTATACCCTTTGACCCAATAGTGTCCCAAATGAATTTGTGTCTCAAGGAAATAATAAAGGAAGGAAAAGGATCCACCTCTTGTTTGTGGTAGCAAAGAATTGGAAAATGAGTAGATGCCCATCAGTTGGGGAATGGCTGAATAAGTTATAGTATATGAAAGTAATTGAAAATTATTGTTCTATAAAAAATGATGGACAAGCTAATTTTAGAAAGGTCTAGAAAGATTTGCAGGAATGGATGTTGAGTAAAACAAGCAGAATCAGGAATACATTGTACACCTTAACAGCAAGATTGTGCGATGAGCAACTATGAAATACTTAGTTCCTCTCAGCAGTTCAGTGATCTAAGGCAATCTCAATAAGTTTTAGATATAAAATGTCATCTGCATCCAGAAAGAGAACTACGGAGTTTTAAATGTAAATTAACACATGCTATGTATACCTTTTGTCTGGTGTTTTTTCTCATGAATTTTCCCTTTTGTTCTGATTTTTTCTCCCAACATGATTCATTAAAAATGTGTACTTAACTAGTTAATATGCATGTAAAACCAGAAAAAAACAATTAATTTTTAAAAATTATCTTTCCTAAATCTATTTTTTTTGTTTTCTCTAAAGAAATATTTCACCTCTTCTGCTTTTTTCATTCTTTTTAGCTTTGTTTCATTGTTTCTTGTTTTCTCAAAAAGTCATTACTTCTATTTGCTTAATTCTAATATTTAAGGAATTATTTTCTTCACTGAACTTTTGTACCTCTTTTTTGTATTTTCCATTTGTCCATTTCTGTGTTTAAAGAAGCTGTTTTATGCAGTGGATTTTTTTTTCCATTTGATCACTTCTGCTTTTTAAGGCATTCTTCTCCTCACTGGCTTTTTGTACTTGCTTCTAATTGGCCAGCAATAGGTCCTAGGTCAAGCTCTATTTGGTCATTGTTTGGGTCCTGATCTACTCATATTGAATGTAAATAGCAGTAATTTCTGCTTTAACCAGAAATCCTGAGTGTCTTCCCCTCCCTGATTTATTTATTTAGATTTTTTTTACATTAGGTGAAAGAGGATATACTTTGCCTCAATGGCTACCTAGCATTAATTGGGTATGCCCTCAGTCAAACTGAGACCTGAAGCCTTAGCTTTAAAAAGGCCAAGGTCTCCTAATTCACCCAGCATCATTTCCAATTGCCTTGATCTATATCTTGCCACTGGACCCAGATGGCTCTGGAAGGGAAAGTGAGGTAGCTGAATTTGCACAACCCTCCCTCACTTAAATCCAATTACCTCCCTGATGTCATGATTCTTTTTGAGAATGAAGGACAAACAACTATTTCACCTACTCTCTTTTTAAGGCCTCATTTCTGTCAGCATTTTTTGGTGTCTCCTTTATCAAGCTGTTGACTTGTCAAGATTTTCTTGCCTCATTCTCATTTCTTTTCCCAATTTTTTCCTGTCTCTCTCTTACTTGAAACCTTTTTGAGTTCTTACATGTCCTTAAACAAATTCATTTTTCTGGAAATTTTGGATGTAGGAGGTTTGACCTTATATTTTTTTCTGAGTGTATGTTTTGTTCTTCCTTGTCGCCATAATAATTTCCTATGAACAGAATCTTTTTCTGTTGTTTGCTCATTTTTAGAGCTTATTTCTTGACTTTGTTAAAGTAGAGGTCAGCTTCCAGAGGGGAGGGTGCATTGTCCTAAAATTTAGGGGTTTTATGCAGCTATTTTCAGAAATACTTCTAGGGTCTTGTAAGTTTTCAGTGTTTCCAAGGTCATATGATATAAGGAGTGGTGTGCTTACTACTTTCCTGGCTTGTGCTCTGGAGTGTGAATGACCACAAGAGCTATTTTCTGCCTTAGAATTGTAAGGAGGGCCCCCCCCTCCACTTGACTGCAGGTTCTGATGGGCTAGTGTTCCTCTTTACCCTGTTACTGTCTCTCAGGACTGCGACCAAATTGTGAATGGGCAAAGCCCTGTCTCAAAGATCCCTAAAAGACCCTTGTAATTTCCCTCTGTACAGTTGTTCAATCCCTTTACTGTCTGTGGGCTGAGAGCCTTGGAAGTTGCCACTGTCCTTACTAATTCAATGGCTTTCAAGGCCTACACCTGCTTTATTGGGGCCAGGGCTGTAATGGTGTGGCTTGCATTGAGCTGTGCTCCATTCTCACCCTGTGTGACAGACCTTTTCTGCTGACCTTTTAAGTTGTCCTGAGCTGGAAAATTGTTTTGCTCCATCTTTTGGGGCTTCTAATGCTCTAAAATTTGTTTAGAGTATTTGCTTAAAGGTATTTGGTGGGGGGAAAGCTCTGGTGAGTCCCTGCCTTTGATCTCACCTCAGATGATAACTTTATCAACACTTTTGAGATGGTTATTCTCCTGAGCTATCCAAATTCTTTCTCACTTATTATCAGCAGACTAAATCATATTTATCTTCATACCTCCTTCTGATATGCACAAGTGCTAGCAAATGAAGTGCTACATGCTACTTTCAGAAATTGTTATATTTCATTGTTGGAAAAAGACAATATAACAGGGCAAATACATCAAGAGAAGTTGTTTTATTTCAATATCAGAATAAAAGAAGAGTTTCCACCTTGCAATGTATAGTAAATGATTCTGTTTATACATGTGCCAATGATAGAGCAAGGCTAGAGTTAATGAAATACCTTATATCATTTGCTTTTGTCTAACAGGTTATATGTAAATCTAAATGATCTGGATAGTACATGTATACAAAGCCTTGGATGCCAGGAATCATTAGTACTATGACTTGCATGATACTGAAGAACTGATAGGTAATTCATAACAACAAAGGGCATACACATTAGGAAAGATATGTTGCAAATCCACCAATAGTCTGATTTCCTTGAAAAGCATTTGCTTCAATTAGGTTAATATAAGTCCCCATAACAAAAACCTGATCCATCATTCTACAGTCTGGTTAGTAATGTTAATACAGAACATCATATGTCTGGGAAGGACTTCTCATTACTGTAATAAAAACTGTGTAATAAAAATACTGTAACCAAGAAAAGAAAAAAATGAAATCTGAACATGCATTATACTATTGAAAGCAAATGATGCCCTGGTAAGTAGATCAGCCATTATGTTAACTACATTATTGACAATTAGAGCACAGACAGGCTCATAAAAAGACTAAGACAATGGGAGAAAAAGAAATATAACCGATTTTCATTTGAAGACTGAACAATTCAGTCTTTTAAGTCTTTCTGCAATTATTTTTTTTAAATCATATTCTATTCACTACTCCATCTAAAGTTTTGAAATAGGAAAAAAACCTGCTGGGGGTGGAAGGAGGAAGAGGCTGCTGAATGTTTTCTAAATCTCAGATATATAAGCTAATTGTGGAAATTATTTTGTCATTTCACAATTGGAAAGAATACCTCTTGTTTTCCACCTAAACAGAGAGTAAAAACAATGACTTAGTTTAATTGTGAATAAGATGACTGAATAAAATGCATATTATCCTTCAAATGCCGAAGAATCGTTGTTTCGTTAAAAAGGATTTTAAGATATGATTTTATACATTTATTTAATCTTTACCTTTTATATAAATATCCTTCAATGGAAAGGTGGATTTTTTAAAGCATAATTTAAAACAGATTTTATAAAGTCTAATTAGATGCTCCATCAGATGGGAAGACAAATTAAAAGTGCAATTCACACTGTTATAGCAGCCTTGCCACCGAGGAGCTACTAATCTCCTGCACAATGCTCACAGCAGAATGTACTTCAGTCTCTATAGGGCACGTGATTATAGACTTGCTGGGAAACTGGGATTTCAATTATTCATCAATGCAGGTTTTTTTTTTTTTTTTTTGCTAAAGAATCGTTGTGCTACATAAATAGGGAGGGAAATGTTCATTCTTGGCCTTTTGCAAATTAACTGCCTGGTAAAAGCCCCAGTTGCCACCAGTTGGTGTTAGTGGCACTTAGGCCTCTGTCATCAAAGTGACAGCTGTATAGGACAAATGTTAAAGGGAGAGCAGCCACACACCCAATTAAATTTGCAGGATGGATTAGCTATTGTCAATGAAATTCATTGGGCCTGAGTCAGAAGAAAAATTTGACTGCTAAATTAGGCCTAGGACTTTTATCTCAAAGGTAGGCACAAATTGTGGCTGTTGCCAATCTTTGTCATTCTCCTGCACAGGAAATTTTGCCAAATAATTTCATTAGGGAATAGTCTTTATCTTTTGTAACAGTGTTATCTAACTATTAAGTGGAAACTTCCATTTAGCTATTTGTCTCCCTTGGCAAATTCTCTCCAAAAGGAGGTAATAAGCTCCATGAATGAAGAAACTTATTTTGGTCCCCTTTTGTCTTTGTATTCATCTCTCTGCTCCACCACTATCTCCCCCCAACACCTAGCAAAGTACCTTGCATAGAGTAGGAGCTTAAAAATAAATGCTTCTTGAATTGCATTAAACTGCAGACCACTGTCATTTTGTCCCTTCTGTTCCTGCTACCAGTCAATATAATGTGGATATATTAGGTATCCGAACAAAAACAAAACAGGCATCTATTCCTTGAGACAGCAGTGTTGTTGTTCATTATGAAGTCTGCTCAACTGGTCATGGTATAATTCTATAACCATCATAGCTAAAGGTCTATTCCTCTTTTCATTAAATCCTTCTATTTTTAACAATTTAAAATGTAGTCTGACTTTGACTAACTACATTTCACAGCTTGCAAATGACTTTGAAAATGTAAATTACGATGGCAATATTAAAGTGTGCCATTCCATAAAAAAGCCCCACAAGAACTGATTACTCTATTGCCTCCAAATATCCAAATCAGCTTCTATTTTAAAACAAATTTGATGAGCATTATTTTTTATCCTTTCATTATTTTTAAATGTCAAGTTTACAATTTAAAATGTAATTATTAGGCAATTAAAATAGCCAAAAGACAAAAGACAATAAAATATTACTATCAATGACATGCTCAGAAATTGGCACCAATTGAGTTCAGTTTAATTCAACATTTATTTTTTTTAAATTTACCATTGCTGAGTGCTTGGTATAAAAATGGAAGGGTTGCTGTCCTCAAAGAGTTTACTTTCTACTAAAGGGGGTAGATAGATGGATAAATAGAGGGATGGAAAGAGTAATGGATATGGTACATAAAAGATAAGAGAAAGAAAAAGAGACATTGAGAGAGACAGAGACAGACAGAGACAGAGACAGAGGGACAGACACAGAAAGAGGGAGAAAAAGAGACAGAGAGAGAATATTATGTGTGTCAAAGCCTTGGCTAAGCACAGGGGACAGAAAGCAAGACTGTTAAGATAGCATCTAACAGGAAAGACATACCATTAAGAGAAACTGTTAAAGACCACAGGAAATATGCCCATGGCATGAAACTAGACCAAAAAAGATTGGGTCTTGATAAGATAAAGAAAAGTTGATTTATCAGACATGAGACCCAAAGTACAAATTTAATACAAAAAAAGTAATTTCAGGAGGAAAAAAATATGACCAGCTGGGAATGGAGATAATTAGGAAAGGCCTAGTTAGGAAGTGGTATCTGAGCTGAATTTTGAAGAAAATATGAGGTACTAAAATAAAAGACAAAGGTAAAGAAGGAAGTCATTGGAGTCACAAAGACTCTAGAAGATCAAGAAAGGCAGTTGGCTAATTATAAAAAGAACCCTGAGTGATCCTCTAGTACTCCTTCCTTTTTACTATGCTAAAAGAACCAAGAAAAAGCCTTCCTGAAAAATGGAAGATTTATGTATTACATAAGGTGGGACTGTTGAGGGAGCTTCCTAGTCAATTTGAAGAGCTCCCCAATTAACTTAATGAAATCAAGAGACTAGAGTCATTATGTGGAGATAACTAAGAGATACCTCTCATAAGGAATGTGGAATGTCCAATATCATTTTATTGATAAGACACAGAGAACTCCTAATAATAATGATTGTTCATCAGCCATCCCTCCTCAAACTGATCACCATCTCAGAGGCTCTCATTCTTCAGAACTCTCTGATCTTTTTCCTTGATCCTTCTTGTACAATTCAATTAGGAGCAGAGGAAAACTCCTCTATTCCCCTAAGCGACATGATCCCAGAACTATCTTTTTAGACAAAGAAAATTTTTCTGGACAGAGCTTGCTTTGAGGTCTTTGAATAATACCACATTTGAATTTGAGTTTGGCTCTGGAACTTTTAGGAAAAAAAACATTATTAGAAAGCTAACATTCATTCTGGAGAGCAATTTGGAGCTATGCTCAAAAAGTTATCAAACTATGCATACCCTTTGACCCAGCAGCATTTTTATTGGGTTTATATCCCAAAGAAATCATAAAAGAAGGAAAGGGACCCACATGTGCAAGAATGTTTCTGGCAGCTCTTTTTGTAGTGGCTAGAAACTGGAAACTGAATGGATGCCCATCAATTGGAGATAGGCTGAATAAATTATGGTATATGAATGTTATGGAATATTATTGTTCTATAAGAAACGACCAGCAGGACGATTTCAGAGAGGCCTGGAGAGACTTGCATGAACTGATGCTCAGTGAAGTGAGCAGAACCAGGAGATCATTATTCTTGGAAACAACAATACTATATGAGGATCAGTTCTAATGGACATGACTCTCTTGAACAATGAAATGCTTCAAACCAGTTCCAATTGTTCGGTGAAGAAAGGCATATACACCCAGAGAGAGGGATGTGAAATGTGGACCACAACATAACATTTTCATGTTCTCTATTGGAGGTTTGCTTGCATTGTATTTCCTTTATCGGATTATTCTCTCTTGTAGATACTATTTCTCCTGAACAAAAAAATGATGTGTGGCAATAGCTATACATATATTCGATTTCTTAAGTATTCTAACATAATTATCATGTAATGGATATCCTGCCATCTAGGGGAGGGGTGGGGAGTGGGGGGGGAAATTTGTAACAGAAAGCTTTGTAAGGGTTAATGTTTAGGAATTACCCATACATATGTTTTGCAAATAAAAAGTATTAATAAAAAAAAGAAAGTTAACATAGTTTGCATATGTATCTTGCCAATCAATTACTCAGACTGCACAAGCCCACTGAAAGGGACTATTTTCTCATTAATCCATACCCTATTGTAGCAGTTTGAGATGGGAAGAGGCTGCCTAAGACTGGGGAAAAAAGATTTACTAAAAATTGACTTCCTTTTGGAGAGAGGCTAGAAGGCAGAGAGAAGATGAGTTGTTTGAAAGCTTTTTTCATTTGTTTATGGACTCCCCTGAGTCCTTAGAGTCTTAAGCTTAAGCTTTTGTTATGGATGCTAAATGTCAGCTCTATGGTGCAATGGATAGAATTTGGCCTTGTAGTCAGGTGAGACTTGAGTTGAAAACAGGCCTCAGATACTTGCTAGCTGTGTGACTCTGGACAATTCATTAAACCCTGTTTGCCTAAGTTTATTTATCTGTAAAATAAGTTGGAGAAGGAAATGGCAAAACACTTCAGTATCTTTGCCAAGAAAACCCCAAATGGAGTTACAAAGAGTCAGACACAACAACCAAGAGACCTAAATAAATGCTCTCCCATCCAAATATCCATATTATTCACTGAATGATTATGTAAGACTTGAGCATCCAATCAACCAGATTTAGGAAAATCTGGGTACAAGCTATATCCAAATTTTATATTGGAAATTTTACTGGAATAATTCTAAGAGAAGCCAATGAGTCAATGACAAGAGCTAATTCTCTTGGAATTTGAGGCCCTAAGAATTAATTTCAGCTAACATGAGGCATGAGTCCATTCTCATATTACATAAATAAACTTCATTCTGATAAGAAGGCCTAAAGGGATTCCAATCTATATTCATGAAATTTCCAGAGATAAAAATACAAATTCTTCAAAGTTTCAGAGTTTATTGTACAAACACAAATTGCTTATCCAAGAAACCTCACAGTAAATTTACAATATATGTCATACCTTTCTTAAACATCCAATGACACAGGTAAACTTTTCCTAAAGCCTCATTAAATGTTCTCTGTGATTCCTATTCCATTTCTCATCTTAATAAGATATTTGGATAAATAAAATATTTATTCTTCAACCATTATGATGGTTTTGAATCATTAAAATTTAACAAGATTTTTTTTAATCCTAATTATCTCCTTCCCTAAAAGACAGCTTGTGATTCTCTCATCCACACTAGCAGTATGATAAAGAGTATTTAGCAAATATAAAACAAAAAACTTATTTTATTGTTTGATATTTCTATTTGACATTAATTCACCAAGCATGCACTTGCTATGCCTTCCCTAGTAAGGCCAGACAAAAGCAATAAGCTGGTGTCAACAAGTCTGTCTAAACAGAAACCTCCTATTTTAAAGTTTATCTATCTAATAACCACATACCTGGGCTCTAAAAACTATAAAATTGTATTTCTAAGTCTTTCCAGTTAATAGATTAGAGATCTAAATTTGTCATTTTTTAAAGGAAAGATTTTATGTCACTCTCTAAGTTTTAAGGGTTTTCAATGATATATTGCCATTCATTCACATTCTCTCCATGATCACTAACAAATCAACATGGAACAAGTGGTTTTGTTAATGCTGACCCTCATTTCATCTAGTGGCATTTGACACATTGATTATAATTCTCACTTCTACATTTTTACTTCTCTTCTTCTCTTTTCAACTTTTTGCTTCTTTTCCTCCCTTTTTTGGTGATTTTCATCATCTTCTTTTTTATTATCATATCTCTTTTTCAACAGGGATTGGATTGAAAGGAAAAAAGTGGCTAGAGTTCATTTTGGAAAATGTGTGGCATATTCAATAATCTCATATTTCTCACCACTGCAAAGATCTACCTTTCTAACATCAATATTTTCCTGATAAATGTTTGCAACAATAAATCATGTAATACCAAGATGTCAGAAGAATTAAAATTGTAATTAACTTAGTAGATAATATATGATCAAGTGACCTAAATAGGATATATTGTTCTACCAACCAGAAGCTTCCATAACCTCAATTCACACTAGTTCTTATTAAAAAAAAGTATTCAGAAGGTGCTTTAAATCACTATTGATCAGAGAAATGCAAATCAAGACGACCCTGAGGTACCACTACACACCTGTCAGATTGGCTAAAATGACAGGAAAAGTTAATGATGAATGTTGGAGGGGATGTGGGAAGGCTGGGACACTGATGCATTGTTGGTGAAGCTGTGAATGGATACAGCCATTCTGGAGAGCAATTTGGAACTATGCTCAAAAAGTTATCAAACTGTGCATACCCTTTGACCCAGCAGCATTTTTATTGGGCTTATATCCCAAAGAAATCATAAAGGAAGGAAAGGGCCCCACATGTGCAAGAATGTTTGTGGCAGCCCTTTTTGTAGTGGCTAGAAACTGGAAACTGAATAGATGCCCATCCATTAGAGAGTGGCTGAATAAATTATGGTATATGAATATTATGGAATATTATTTTTCTGTAAGAAATGACCAGCAGGACAATTTCAGAGAGGCCTGGAGAGACTTCCATGAACTGATGCTGAGTGAAATGAGCAGAAGCAGGAGATCATTATACATGGCAACAACAATACTATATGAGGATCAGTTCTAATGGACATGGCTCTCTTCAACAATGAAATGTTTCAAACCAGTTCCAATTGTTCGGTGAAGAAAGGCATATACACCCAGAGAGAGGGATGCGAAATGTGGACCACAACATAACATTCTCATACTCTTGACTGATGTTTGCTTACATTGTGTTTCCTTTATCTGATATGTCTTTCGTGTAGATACGATTTTTTTTTGCACAACAATGATAAGTTTGGAAATATGTATACATATATTCGACTTGTCAAGTGTTTTAACATAATTAACATGTAGTGGATATCCTGCCATCTAGGGGAGGAGTGGAGAGTTGGGGGGAAATTTTGTAACAGAAAGCTATGTAAGGGTTAATGTTGAAGAATTACCCATATATATGTTTTGCAAATAAAATAAAATTTAAAAAAATAATTTAAAATAAAAAAAGAAAAGTATTCAGATATCTGTGTACCAAAGTGTGAAATGATGAGAAAACAGATTCAGTTTACTAGAGTTCTACTTCTTTTGCACAATACAATTAATATATTTTAAAATCAAGAAATAATATTTTAAGATTACATGAGAAAGATGGTGGAATGGTTGGTACATCTCAATGACCTAAAAGTAGGCATGAGATTCAGACTAAGTAAAGCTAAATCCCTAAGAGACAACAAAAACGCTAATACAAGATAAAAACATCTTAAATTTACATCAGAAACTGTATTACTTTGGATCACAAATCAGCATCCTTACCATCACTGGAGCAAATAATCTTCAAGGTCTGTGCTTCAGGATATTGCTGTGCAGATTTATCTCTGGTTTTCAATGATAGGAAATCAACCTTAACTTTTCCTTCCTTGCTCTCCACAATTGGCAGTCCTAGATCACTATTCTTCTGAGCCACAGAAAGTGGAGAGCAACATCCTTGAGAGTGGAGATTATTCAATTCATTATATTTGTATCCTCAGAATTTAGCACAATATCTGGCACATAATAAGTAGCTGATAAGTGCTTTTGACTTGACTTAACTGGAGAAGGATATGGAAGATAGGGCAAAGCAAAATTGGACAGAAGAAAAAGAGTTTTTATGCCTCAAGCCAAAGGGTATTAATTCTGAAATTCACTCTGTATAGAGAACTGAACCTGGTGCCTAGAACTTCCAGCACGGAGGTACCACTAAGCCTCAAAAGGTTTGTGAAGCAGTGGAATAAGGAGAGAAAAGCTGAAAGACCAATAGTTCAATGGAAAACCTCTAAGTATAAAACTAGTTGGCAAGCAAATAAGCAAAACCCTAAAAAAACAGAAGAGGAAAGAGAGCCAAAAGTAAATACAAATATCAATCAATAAACATTTATTAAGTACCTGCGATATGCCTACTAAGTATTAGAGCCCAGAACAGAATTCTGAAGGACACCTACAGTTAGACAGCATGATCTGGAGAAGGATTTGACAAAGGAAACAGAAGGAACAGTCAAATAGGCAGTAGGAAGTCTAGAAGATATTGTTGTCCCAAGAATCTAGAAAGAAAAAAGTGTCAAGGAAGAGAGTGATCACTAATGTCAAAGACTGCAGAGAAGTCAAGGAGAATGAGGACTGGGAAAAAGCCATTAGATTTGGCAGCTAAGAGATCATTGCTTTAATCATCATTGTTTTGGAGAAAGGATAAGGCTGAAAGCCAGATGAATGAAAAAATCCCTATGGTAAAGGAGTTTATATTCTATTGGGGGTATACAAGCACATACAAAATAAGAATAAGGAAAATAAATAGATATATTCAGGGTACTTAACTAAAAAGTTAGTTTGAGATGTAAGGCAATAGTAGTACAGGGCATCAAAAAACTTCAGGTGAGAAGTGGTTTTCGAGATACATCAAAAAGAGAGAGATTCTATGAGGTTAAGGTGAGGAAGGAGTATACGGTAAGGCAAAACAAAGAGATGGGAGATGGAATATTACATATGAGGAGCAGACAGAATGCCAATTTGACTAGAATACAGAGTATTAGAGGATAGTAATGTACAATGATTCTGGAAAGATATGTTTTGGAGCATTTTGAAGGGCATTAAAAACTAAATTGAAAAGTTTATCATTTATTCTAAAAGTGATAGGGAGCAAGTAAAGTTTAAAAGAGAAATGATATGATGTTATTTAAGCTTAAGGAAAATCATTTTGGCCACAAAGTGGAGAATGGACTAGAATAGGATAAAACTTAAGGCAGGTTGAAAATTTCCTGAAAATTAGGAAACTGCTACAATTAGCAAAATAAGAAGAAAGAGGGATTGAACTAAAATGGTAACTTTTTGAGCAGAAGGAAGGGTCAAATGCAAAAGATGCTGTGCAAATAGAAATACAATATGACAACTGATTGGATATGTGGAATTAGGAGTCAAGCATAATGCAATAGTTTCAGACCATGATGATATCTTTGATAGAAGAAAAACTTAAAATCTTCTCTTAGATGTGCTGAATTTGAGAAATCTCTGGAGATTATTTTGAAATATCCAATTGGCAATTGGTGGTGTATGACTAAAACTCAGGGGAGAAACTACCACTGACTAGTTTTTGACATGGAGATAATACTTAAATACATGGGAATTGATGACATGAGAGAGAGTGTAGAGTATGAATAGTAGAGAGACTAATACAAAGTCTTGGAGAACACCCATAGTTATAGGAGGTGTAATATAGATGATAAACTAGAAAAGAAGATTGAAAAGAAAAGTGATTAAAGAGAGAGAACCAGGAAAGAAAATTATGAAAACCCAGAGAAAAGAGAGGGTGCTCAGCAGTGTCAAATCTTAATGGATCAAGAAATGATGAGGACTGAGAAAAACCCAATCATATTTGAAAATTAAGAAGTCATTGGTAACTACAGAAACTTCACTTAAGTTTCACTTAAGTGATGAGGTCAGAAGTCAGATAGTAAAGGACTAAGAAGTGAGCTGGGAAGGAAGTAGAGGAAGAAAATACAGATAGCTTTTTCTAAGGATTTCCTCTCTCCTCCCAAATCAGTAATATTCCACCACTAGGATACAGTCAAATCTAGCAGAGAGAAGAGATACACTCCAGATTCAATAATTTAAGATCAGAAGTATCTTCAAGGAGGGGTTTAGCTGAAACAGAGCCAACTACAAACACAAAAGAATTAGCCCTGGACAGTTAAGAATGGAACTTCAGACAATAGGAGACCAACTGAATAAACTGCCAAGAGGAGACACTATGCACAGGGTAGGGAGATGCATAATGGGACCACAAGAGAGAAAGGACATCACTACATCCTGTAGTACCACTGTTCTAAATTGTCTTAGCCATGTGTGTTCTCTATATTTATAATTTATTATTAGAATTAATTATTAAATTAATTACTATTATTAAAATATCACTACTCAATTAAAATAATTATTAAAATAATACTCAAATTTGAGATCATTCTTCCATTGGATGCTGTATTTGTGAATGAAAGTATCCCCAAATTTATGAGGGGAATGCTTTACAGATAGTGTTCTTACTGTTATATCTTTAAAAAAACTTAGATTTGAGTGATTATTTGCCAAGTGATTGGTAATAGGAACTCTATCAATGGTGACTTGGGAACAATAATTGTTGTTTGCCCCTTGCTTTGCAAGAGACTGATGACATCATGGGGTAATGTCTGGACTCAGAAGTGCTTTGAATTTAAGTGAGGCAAAGTAGTAGCAACACCCCCAAAACACAATATCTGGAAACTTTTGGGATTAATAACTGCCCTTTGGGGACCCAACCCTTGAGTATAAATTCAAATGGAAAGAGTACCACAAAGAGGTTGCTACAGTGACAACGCATAAATGGCTTTCCAATCATAAAATAGGTTCTTTGAAACCCTCTGGAATTGCTCTACCAATGAAATATATTGACAAAGTCATTTATAAAATGACATATTAGTGGCATAAAAAGATTTTAAAGCATGTTCTAAAATGGACCAAACATTCTCAGGTAGGAACTTTGTGTCATGGAAGACTATGACTTCTTAAATAATATCGGGAAGAATTTTTAATGAATATAAAATATATGGTATAATTTAGAGCAGAACAATAAAATTTTATAATATTTTGTGGAAAATGGGGCAGCTAGATGGCTCAGTGGATAGAGCACCAGCCCTGAAGTCAGGAGGACCTGAGTTCAAATCTGCTCTCAGACACTAAACATTCCCTAGCTGTTGTGACTCTGGGCAAGTCACTTAACCCCTATTGCCTCAGCAAAAAGCAAAAAAAGAAAATTGTGGAAAATACCATCACCCAAAAGCTGGCCATCAAATAATGATTTTTTTTTAAACTTCAACAACTCATAAAACCATCTATTAAGGTGTGCAGGGAGTATTATGATCTTCTTTAGTAAATAAAACTCTTACATCTGATTAATATTAGACCTTTGGAGGATTCAAGTAAAATTATAGTAACTGCTTATTAGTTTAATACTTCTTTATCTAATTTCTGCAAAGCAAAAGAATTTTGGTCTCATTTGAAACAGAAAAAAGTGAGAATCCTGCTCTCTCTTAACATGTTGACATGGCACAGGAAGCCTACCACATTTTCCAAAGCTGGCCTATGTTTTTGAAGGAGCAAGTCAATGTTGTCAAATTGAAATAGAGATGGGGGGGGAAGGAGAACTAAACCATACATAAGTATCTCTGCAGGGTGAATATTTGCCTAGTTTCAAAATGTAATATAATCTATATTTTATTGCATTTTTACTTATTTTGTTAACTATTACCCAGTTACATTTTAATCTGGCCTGAGTTGCCTTGAGAAACATCATGGGTCACATAGGGCCTATGGGTCACATAGGGCCTATAGGTCACATGTTTGACAAGGCACAAACTAACCCCTTTTACTTATGCTAAAAACTAGTTCTCTTTATACAGAGATATATTTGCTTTTTAAATTGGAAATAAATTATGCTAATCTAATGATCAAGTAAGTCTTTTCCCCAAATGCCCCATATATCAGACTTGAAGTCATATAACCTACTTTGAATACTGGTTCAGCCACATGCTACCTGAGTGGCTTTAAATAAATTATTAAAGAGTATAAAATAGATGACTTCTAAGGTCCCTTCTAAAATTATACCTATGAGTGTGTGTCCTATCATCATCATCACAGCAAAAAAAGCAGTCTTTCAATAATCTGACAAAAAAGCTCAGGTTTTACCTCCAGAATTGCTTCTTTAGAGGGTAAAATTCAGATACTATTGTAAAACTCAAGTACATTTGCCATTTTCCTTTAGGATAACTTGATATTATTCATATTAGATCCTTGGAATAGTTAACATTAAAAGTAACTCCTTTCAAATAAACCTCTCCATCCCAAATGCTGTAGTTACCTTGTAATTACATGCTCTGTTGTTTAATTATCCTGCCACTGCATAGCATTTACCACACAATTAAGTAAATAATAATTATCCTTTAAGGAACCAATAGCTAAATAAATTTTGTACATTGTAAAATGAATCATAGCTTTGCTGCATAAATACCTCAAGTAAAATTAGCACCTTCTTGCGGAAAATTAATCATCTTATCATATGTCAAATGTCAAAGTTTAGACAGTATTTCCTTCTATAAAGGCTTTTGAGACATGAGAGATTTTAGTTCAAATCCCATCTGTGACTCTTCCTAGCTGAGTGAATTTGGGCAATTCACTTAAAATCTTTGCGCCTCAACTTCCACTTCTATAAGACAGGGTTGTTGTGAGTATATAAAATAACATAGCTAAAGGGTTTTGCAAATATTAATGCACTATATACTTATACTTTCATCATTAAGTTGTTTATTTACTAAACGCATTATTAAATGTTTCAAAATTCTCAAGTACTGAAAAGAGAACTGAGCTTGGGATCAGGAATGAGCCACACTCTCTAACTGTATGACTCTAGGAAAGTGTTAAACTTTCTGAAACTTTGTTTCCTCTTATGGTGGTTTTGAATGTATGTGTAGCAATGCCTTCCACTTATTTTATCTCTATGGAAGCTAATAGAACCTCAAGGGTAACATCAGAAAAATTTGAGTCAGCAAGACATTGGAAAATGAAGTAACTGAGCATATAACTATAAAAGGTATTATTCCTTTTGGTAGGTCAGGGGACAAGGTGAGATTTTTGTGCAGGTGCACATCAGAGCCCTCTCTCTCTTTGCCTTTCCCTCCCATGACCTTGAGAAATGCATCTGGTCAGAGTCTGAGACGGGGAGATGAAAAGATGCCAGTAAGACATGTGGCTCTCCCATCACTGATTACTGCCACAGCTTGAACCAGAAACAGTAGAAGAACAGTTGAGAAAAACCCTTGGAGTGTAGTGTTGGAAACCCTGAAGCTATTGCTGTTTTTGTTTGCCTTTCATTATCAACAGGAAGATGACCTCAGAAAGGAGATGCTATAGCTTGCAAGTGAATTGAATTTAAGTGAAGGAGGGCTGTGCAAAATGACCAGCCTCACTCTCCTTCGGAGCCATCTGGCTCCAGTAACAAGACATAGAACAGGATGGCTGGAGATGGCCTTGGCACAGACCAAGACATTGCAGATGTAAAGAAAATGTGGAATTGTACTAAAAGCCACTATAAAATCTCTGACTAGTAAGAAAGTCAAAAGAGCAATCCAATCCCTTTTTTCCATTTTTTTTTTTGCTTTTCCACTTCCAGACATAGAGTAAGATCCTGGAAAACACCAACTCCTCCTTATTTCCTATGCTTGAGCTACTAAAAGAAGATGGGCTGGTGGAAGAAGAGGCAGGATTAGGAGATGATCATTCAAATGCAAGTATTTATAAGTGTTCACAACATGTTGTGTTACAGATGCAAAAAGAAAAAATGAAATATCCCTTTCTCTGAAAGAGCTTAAATTCTATTAAATCAAGTTATCAAGGATATGGAAAATTTCTTTTGGAATTTTTGCTATATCTGCTAAACCATGGGGCCAAATTAAAATTGCTTCCTTGCATTATAAAAACATAGGAGATAGAGATTAAGCTAAGAAAAAAATACCATTTGTATTTTGAAAGATGAACCATAATTTTTTTTCAAAGTCATATTGCTTTATCACTTCTTTGTTTAGATTGAGAACTAGGATCAGTGAGGGTTCCTTCCTTGCTCAGCCATTTGAAGGCACCAAGTTTTAGTAAGAGTGGAAATTTTGAAAAAAGGGAATTTTTCATGCATGTCAGAGCTTTTGACTATACCACTTGTTGGATGGCTCAAGTACAATGCTACCTTGTGGGCAAGTTATAAACTGTACTCCCTTACTGGTAAATTTACTTCTGTGTTATACTTCAAACTAAAGGCAGAAAAAAATAACACTCATGCAAAGAAAACTGATGAACTCCACTTGGTTTTATCTGTTTGAAATGTTATTTTGAATTTCATACATTTTTAATGTAATCTTTATGATGCCTTGGAAACATTTATATGAAATTATAATGGGAAAATAGGCCTTCATTTTTAATATTTGATTTGTATACAATTTTTCAGGAATGTATCTATTATATGAGTTAAATAGAGGATCATGAAATCTAGTACTAAAGAGGACCTCTTACAGATGTGGAAACTTAAGGGCAAAGTAACTTGCCCCATAAGTCACTTCAAGTCATAAAAGTCACACAAGAAATAGAATTAAAATTTGGCCTGACAGACTAAATCGACTGCAGTTTGCTGGTCTAATACCTCTAAAGTGAGATAAAAGCACTAAGCAAATTTGGTTTGTTATTGTTGTTGCTACTGCTACTATTGCTACTGTGTGATATTAATGTGTATATTGTATTATGCCTGTTAGTTTTACAAAAAAATGAAAATGATAATATGAAAGTTTATCCAGGTCTATGGAACAAAAGAAATTAGCCTACATGTTAAAGAACTTTATCAATTATCTTCTGTACGTTACAATAACACTATAATTTGCTCCCATCTTTTGTTGGAAAGGAGGGGAGATCCTTGAATATACCTTTAATTAACCCTTCAACTAGATGCAAAGAAAATTTCTGGGTTTTACTGACTAAACTAGTGACAGCATCAGTTTTTCTCAACTTGAGTATAAAAGATACTCACTTGAATTGAATTTATACCAAAATAGACTTTTTAAGGTCCATTTTGATTTATGTGTTATTCATTCAGGTATCTTTTACAGTTAACAGACTTAAGATGTTTTAAGGAATATTCATTCTCAAGGTGATTAGCAAAATTGACATTTGTTATGATTTTATTCTTATTAAAGATTATTTTTTATTTTGAATGTCAAGACATTCCCCTAAAAAAGGATGCCTAAAGATAAATAAATATAGGTAGTGTGGCTCCTCCAGGAGAAATTCTTTTAGTGAATATAATGCTTATATTTGAAAATGCCCACTGCACAGAGAGCATTTTCTTTTAAAGTTAAAAAAAAATGAGTGTATAACAAATGCTTTGTCCCAGGTGCTGTGCCTTTGTTAAATATTTACTATGCTCTTTCTGGTTCTCCCAGGATCCACACTCTGCTCAAATTTAATTTTTAAGAAAGATTGGGTTATTTCAGAAAGAAAGAGAAGGTCATCAGCTAGCTGTGAATTGAATTGGGGCAGAGGGTGAGATGCACTGCATCTCAAAAAAGCCACCATAGAAGATGTGGAATTCAGTATTATAAAAAGAAAACAGGCAATAAGAGGTTGGGGATAAGGAGAAATATGAAATTCACTTGAAAACTAGGAATTCCTATTACTATGACATTAAATTAAGGTGGATTCTGACATTAGCCCATATTCCAAGTCCCATTTATCATCTGTATCTGTTGCAATCATACAGTCTTATTGTTTTTCCTTCATTCTTGAGGATAACCATGACACCAAGGAGGGATGCCATGGTATTCAAGTGAATTGGATTTGAGTTAGGGAGAGCTCACAGATATAGATCAAGGCAACTGGAGATGACCCTTAATCATACAGGTAAACTATCAAACAAAAGACTCCTCATTATTATCTCTAACATTGAAATTGGGTCTTTTAATCCACTTTTTATCCATTGAGTGATGCATAGTTTCATCAGTATAGATTCTCCCTGTATATCTTCTCATCCTATATGACCATTCTACAAGTATTCCAAAAACTCTCCACTGAGAATTTACCCAACACACTGGAAAACTTCTTTCTCCTTGTATCTGGAGGATACAATATACTACTTGAGATACACATTTATTGCCTCTCCTTGCTGTTCTGCAAGAATACCTTTAATTACAGTATTTTTTGACAAAGCAACAAAAAGGCCATTCTTTGTCTCATTTCTTTCTTACCTACCTTTAATCACTGAATGGGCAGTTGCTTCAGTCAAACTGAGACCTGTTTAATGATTTTTAAAAGGCTACAGACTTCCACTGTATCCAGTTCTATTGATCTATATCTTGCCACTGGACCCAGATGGTTCCAGAGAAGAAAAGGAGACAGATGATCTTGCACAGCCCTCCCTAACTGAAATCCCATTCATTTGCATGTCATGGCATCCCCTCCCTGATGTCACGCTTGTCTTCAAGAGTGAAGGACAAACAACAAACAAGCAATTTGTAATAGTTATCTTTGGTAAAATACTACAATCCATTGACAGCCACCATGGTTCAAATTTAATGTCCTAAAATGAATGTGTTCCATGACTTGCAGGCATAAAGCATCATTGGGAGAATATTGGAATTAAGGAAATGAACTTTTGCACAGGAGTGCAAGTTGGAGTCATTGAATTCATTGTATAATTTCGAACTTGCAATAGAATCTTATCAGCTTCTACTCAGTTTTAAAATTAGTTTCTTGTTTATATGTAGGACTAATCCATATCAGACACATTGATGGGCTTACTAGTTAAGCTGGCCATTTAATCATTCCAATCAGGAAAAGTATCTTTTCTAGGCCATCCACTTCATTTTTCTCCAACATCAAAACCATCCCTTTTAATATTACTAAGAACTTTGATGAAGAATGCTTTTGTGTTCTGAGCCTTCTTTGATATATTTAATACATCATCTAGAAAGAAAAGTCACTGACCAGTAGGGGAAAAGGAGGGAAAAGAAGGAAGGAAAGGGCCTTTTTTCTTCCCTCCAGTTCTTCTTATGAACTTAATTGGATGCCTCTGGCATCTGAAATTACTAGTCATAGCTTTGGCTCTCAAGGATTGTTTCATATAACCTCTTCATTTTATAATCAAAGAAACTAAGGCACACAGAGGTTTATGATCTACACAAGATAACAGAGTAAATTACCAGCAAGATGAGAAATAGATCCTGTTTCATTTTCTAAACCAAAAAATTATTTTCATTATACTCTACTGCCTCACACCAGCTTTCATACCTTACTAGTAACCAAGTCTTCTTTTGGGTTCACTGGATTGTCTTTCAGCATCCTCTACTCTTCTTCCAAACTCACTCCTAACCTAAGACTTTCTTTTCATCATCCCTGGATGTGGTGATAGGTGTGGATATAGAGGGGAGATTATTTTTTTTTAATTTTTTTGTGTGTATGCAGGAGTTCTTCCTTTTAACTTGAAGCTAAAAATGTTTTTATTAATGCTACATAACTCAAAGCCATGGCCAAGGTTTCCTAGACTTTTCTTCCAGGAGTCCTCTGACTAACCCTCACTAGACTCAGCATTCAAACTTTTATAAAGATTCTGTGAAGTGGGTCTCCTTTCTACCACTTCCAGTTATTTCCAATACTCCCATACCAACATATTGCTAGCTTTCTCAATGGGGGAGGGGCAGAAGGAAGAGAGAAAATTTAGAACTGAAAATTTTTAAATGAATATTTTTTTAAAAAGTAAAAAGCACTCTTCCAAAATCTCTCAAAAATTACTGTTTCTTTAAAACTAGGTGAGCTCAGTTCTATATCTATGATTCCAATCATCAATCAGTTAAGCATTTATTAAGCTTTTACTATATTCCTTGGATAATAGCTGGGGTTGCAAATATAAAGAATGAAACAGTCCTTCCTTATGAGATCACAGATCATTTGTTCCAAGGTCACAATTAGCATGTTAAAGAAACCTCATTTAACAATCTGCATTTAATTATAATCAAAATCTCCTGGGATCCTGTTAATTCAATTCCCATCCCACCTTCATTCTCCTCCCCCTTAGGGAAAAAAAAAAACACCATTGCTGTTATAGTAGGTTTTTTTTTAATATTATATTTGTATAAAATTACCTTGCTAGGAAAAAAGAAGTCATTCATATTTTTTGACTCAACAATACACTACTAGGTTTATTTCCAAAGATGATTAAGGGGTAAAAGAAAAGAACCAATATATTCTAAAATATTTATAGCAGCTCTCTTTGTGATGACAGAACTAGAAATTGTGGGATACCTGTCAATTGAAGAATGACTGAACATGTTGTGGTAGATGATTATAATGAAATACTACTGTGTTATAAGAAATGATCACATCCATGTTCTTAGAAAAACATGGAAAGACTTGCACAAAATAATGAAGTGCAAAAGAATCAAAACCAGTAACAGCAATATTATTTTAAGAACAATTTTGAGCAAATAGGTTATTTTGATTTTTATAAACACCCAAATTAACTACAAAGGACATATGAAGGAAAATATTATCTGTATTATGAGAAAGAACTGATAAATAGAAGTATGTATAGAATAATTATATATGTATAATGGAGTAAACAAGATCCCAGCAAAAATACCTCAGATCTTTGGTAGCTGAGTATGTTATAGGGAGGAGCATTAGCAGGAGAGGACCTAAATTAGTGTCCAAGTTATTACCTAGGCAAGTAGGGAGGAACACTGACAGATTATCTACTTAAGTGGACCTTTTGCTCTCAAATAGGTCTTTTGTTATCCTGAAGTGGAACTTTATTATAGTAAGCCCTTATTGAATTCCTATTTCTTGCAATGATAAAATTATCATGACCTCACAGTTACTGTATTCACTCATAAGGTTGTTATGATGTCAACCCCAAGATTATTTTTCCCTATAAAAGAACCTATGGGTACCCCACTTTTTCACTAACTCCTTTGGAGGTTATTCCACCAGTAAATGGCATAATTCTCAGCTAACTCCTTTTAGAATTAATTTACTAAACATCATAATAATTAATTCATTAGAAACAAACTGCCTTAATGGCAAATTCCTCAAAAGAAACTTAGCATGCATCTTTTTTCTTGTTAATTATTAACTGGTGTAATAATAAAATCCTTGCCTCTTGTTTTGGAGATGGTTTAAGACCACAAATTATTTTTTTTAATTGAAGCTTTTTTATTTTCAGAACATATGCAAGAATAATTTTTCAACACTGACCCTTGAAAAACCTTGTGTTCTAATTTCCCCCTCCTTCCCCCCATCCCCTCCCCTACGTGGCAAGTAATCCAATATATGTTAAACATGGTAAAAATATATGTTAAATGCAATATAGGCATACATATTTATACAATTACCTTGCTGCACAAGAAAAATCAGATCAAAAAGGAAAAAAAAACTGAAAAAAAAAATAAAATTTAAGCAAACCACAAGAAAAACAACAAAAATACTATGTTGTAATCCACCCTCAATTCCCACAGTCCTTTCTATGGGTATAGATGGCTCTCATAATCACAAGATTTTTGTAACTAGCCTGAATCATCTCATTGTTGAAAAGCATCACGTGCATCAGAATTGATCATCATATGATCTTGTTGTTGCCATGTATAATGTTCTCCTGGTTCACTTAGCATCAGTACATGTAAGTCTCTCCAGGGCTCTCTGAACTTATCCTATTGAACATTCCTTATAGAACAATAATATTCCATAACATTCATATACCATAATTTATTCAGCCATTCTCCAATTGGTGGACATCCATTCAGTTTCCAGTTTCTTGCCACTACAAAAATGGCTGTCACAAACATTTTTGCACATGTGGGTCCCTTTCCCTCTTTAGGATCTCTTTGGGATATAAGCCCAGTAGAAACACTGCTAGATCAAAGGATATGCACAGTTTGATAACGCTTTGGGCATAGTTCGAAATTGCTCTCCAGAATGGTTAGATCCGTTCACAATTCCACCAACAATGTATCAGTGTCCCAGTTTTCCCACATCACCTCCAATATTCATCATTATCTTTTCCTGTCATCTTATCCCATCTGACAGGTATGTTGTAGTTCCTCAGTTGTCTTAATTTGCATTTCTCTGATCAATAATGATTTAGAGCACCTTTTCTTATGACTAGAAATGGTTTCAATTTATTCATCTGAAAATTGTCTGTTCTTATCCTTTGACCATTTATCATTGGAGAATGGCTTGAATTGTTATAAATTTGAGTCAATTCTCTATATATTTTAGAAATGAGGCCTTTATCAGAACCCTTGAATATAAAAATGTTTTCCTAGTTTATTGCTTCCCTTCTAATCTTGTCTGAATTAGTTTTGTTTGTACAAAAACTTTTTAACTGAATATAATCAAAATTATCTATTTTGTGTTCAGTAATGAACTCCAGCTCTTCTTTGGTCACAAATTCCTTCCTTCTCCACAAATCTGAGAGGTAAACTATCCTATGTTCTTCTAATTTGCTTATAATATTACTCTTTATGTCTAAATCATGAACCCATTTCAACCTTATCTTGATATATGGTGTTAGGTGTGGTTTAATGCCTGGTTTCTGGCATATTAGTTTCCAATTTTCCCAGCAGTCTTGGTCAAATAGTGAGTTCTCATTCCAAAAGCTAGGAAGACCACAAATTCTTTTGACATACCTCATGACACCAGTCCAAAATCTCAATATATTTTTTAGGGTCCAGTCTTCAAACCCCAATATTTGATGGCTTCTATGGGGAAAGTTCTAGAACCCCAATATATTTTGAGGGATAATATCCTATCATATACATATTTCTGTTTAATGGCAACCATCTCTACAATGAATAGGGATGATAAGTAAAGAACCCCAATATATTTTGAGGGATATATCCTATCATATACATATTTCTGTTTAATGGCAACCATCTCTACAATGAATAGGGATGATAAGTAAAGAAGGGGAAAAAAATTTTAAAGATATTTACATGATAACTTTATTATGCATTTTAAAAGGAATAGCAAGTTGTAATTAATAGATTTATAATTTCATGTGTAATCATCTTTTTATTATATTGTTTTATGAAAATGTTTTATTCCATAAATTTAAAATGAAATAAATAAAAATGAAAAAGAGAGAAAAAAAATAATTCATGCAAATATTCACCAGAGTTGAATCTCAAATTTAAATCGTCTTCATTATTGGGAAATCACTACATGCCATTTCCCCAGTAATTGGTGACAAAGCCAGATTGCATATGGAGGAAGTAGAAAAAGCCCAGCAGCTGCAACTCCCATATTCTCATCTCTGAATCATTTAAATAATTGGAATTAACTTGAGTGGGGAGGGGATGTGGCAAATTTATCAACTAGAAGTGTTCAATATGTATTATCTGGAAAAGTGGAGTGGATTTTCTTTCTTTGGAAGTATTCAAACAGACAGGTATGCAAGCTTAGTGATGATGGAAGTGAAGAAATTGAAACTTAAACTGAGAGTGGAACTAGACAACCTCTCAAGTTAACCTTCTCTATAATCTTAGCTCTGAAAAGTAAATATGATGTAAACTGTGTCCCCTTGATCATGGGGAAGGGTGGACCTATTCATAGGGAAACTCCCACATGATAATCTCTACCTACAATTCAATTGGAGATCTTGGCTTGGGGCAAATCACCACCCTTCATTGAATTGAAAATTAGTCCCTCAAATTCATCTGGAGATGGATCCCTAGTTTGGGGCCACAAAAACCCAATATAATCAAAAGCCTGTAAAGCTATCTCTGCTAAAAATCTTTTCAGGATTTTGGCCCAATGAGAAAGTTGTTTCTTCTCAGTGTAATAAACCCATTTTTTGACACAAACCTCACCTATTCAGACTGCAAATTCTTTAGCAAAGAACCTGTGGCACCAACCAGGGAATCTCTCAACCCTCATTTCTCATACCTCAACAGATAAATATAAATTCTAAGAAAGATTTTTTAATGGTAACCTCAGTCTTATCTGAATAAATCTAAGTAAAGTTAAAGAATTAAAGGGTTTGCTTACCTAAAATTTAACTATATAGCTGAGGATTGAAAGAGGAAAATGTTTCTTCCCATATGAAATCTAGGCTCACCCTCCCAATTCTCAGAAGCTGTGGTAAATTGGAATTTCCAGAGAGCACCTATAAACTTTTCCTTTCAATCATACAAGAGTTACCTTGAGATGCTTTGCGGGATGGGGAGAAGTTTCAAGTTTCATTGTTCATGAAACCCCATCAGTGTGTTACCTATTAATTATCTAGTTAATATCAATTAAGAAGCCAATGTTAATTAGCTTTTATTTAGAAACACTTATTTACCCAGGCAGTATAATAAACAGTTGGTACAAAATATCACTTTTAAAAGTCTGGAACATATTTTTCCCTCAAGGACATATAATGTCCAGGGGGAAAACAGAAATCAAGCTATAGAGAACCTATATGGCAAAAGGGTAAATCATAGCTCATAGAATTCTTTTTCTCTTTTTGTGGACTGAGAGTGGGGTCTTTGTAGAATACCACATCTTTTCCTTAATATGTCTGGATTGTCCTCAAGTAGATATTTCTATCAGTCACTGTCATTCTATGGATATCATTACCAACACCAATAAAAACCATTCAAAATCTATAAGATTTCTTCTTTTTAGAATAGGGAAGGAGAAAGATATAAAATCTCTCCTCCATAGCAATATATTCTCTCCCAAGCAACTAGCTATAATTATTCCACTTAGGCTAGCCTGCTATTTTAATAATCAATTATGAACTGACTTGCTATTTTATCCAAGCGTCATGAGAAGTGATCAATTCTTTTCAATCAATTCTAATAAACTTGTGTAGTATTATTTCATTTCATCTACTGGTTTCAAGCATTTTATTGTTTGATTGACTGATGTACTGATACACAGGAATTGTTCATACCTACCTATTTTACACCTTTTTTTCTATGACTCAATACAAGAAGTATTTTCCTCAGATAAAGATATCAGATTGGAGAGTATATTATTAGTTACATTAATGGAGTTTGGAGTATCAGACACACCTTTATTACAAATGCAATTCACTTTCTATAAGGCAAATTTTCCACATTTAAGACACTCTATAATCTGCCACCGATCTACTTTTTCAGATTTATTTCGTGTTACAGACTCATGAATTCTATATTCCAATGAATTAGATTATTACTAGTTTCCCTAATTTTGTCTGGCTTTTTCTACTTGGTGCTTTTAGGTAAGTCATCCCATAATGTCAAAAAGCATGCTCACCTCAATGCCTATCACAGTATCTTGCACAAAGTAGATGTATAAGTGATTGTTGAAATGAATTGAACATTTATTTTCTTTTCAGGGTTGCTCAGGTGTGATCCTCTCTGAAATATTTCCTGAGCTTCTAGCTAAAAGTGATCTCTTCCTCTTTCAATTTTCTCACAGTATTCTGTCAAGATATTATATCTGTCCCCCTGATAACATACTTTCTTATCTACAAGTCAGACACCCCAAATCCTTTATATTTTAAAATCCTGTGTATTTATCTTTGTATTCCTATGATAGAGGCAATGTGATTTATATATAGACATTGGGTTTAAATTCAAATCCTGTCTTTGACACCAGGAGAGACTTTGCACAAGTCAAATAACATCCTAAGACTTAATATTAAATCAAATCAAGAAGATGGATTCCCACTCTGAGAATCAAGTCACAGATGATTTATTTTTTTGAATATTCCCATTAGCTAACACAGTGCTGTTCACATAATAGTCATTCAATAAATATTTAAGTACCTATTATGTGCCAGTCACTATTCTAAGGACTGAAAATATTAAAAAAAAAAAGGCAAAAGACAGGCAAAATAGAAAAGAAAGACTAAATGATGAATATTGAATTGGATTGGCTAGTTATTAATAAACACCTCAGAGATTATCCAATCTAATATTTTATACATGAGAAAAGTGGTATTGACCAATGTGCATATTATTAACATTCTCCTCTTTACAGTATATCCCCATATATACTGGAAAAGATAACATAAAAATTCTTTACAATTAATGTTCATTATATGAACTTTTTTAGTTGGTATGCACACCTGAGTCCCTCAGAACTGTGAAAAACAAAATATGATAATAGTACTATATTTGAGTGTTAAGTTCTTTAGGGTACAAATAGAATCAATATTAATTCTCAGCAATTTATCATTATGGAATATGCCATATAGGTATGAGATTGTTGAATTATTACTTTGGGATTTCATATGCCTTTTAAAAATCTCCAAATGTTCTCCTGTGAGTTGAAGTCAAGTTCATGTGTTCCTAATATCTGCTGGGAGAGTCACAAATCTCCCACATTTGGGGAAAACACTATTAGCATAATGCACCTAAAGAGCAAATGCTCATGAAAAATGGACAGAATCACTTTTCATATGGTGTACATAATGATTCCATCCTGTGCAAATAATGGTTCCTTCCTCTTTAGAGGCTCTCCTAACTTCTCTCCCTTTCTCCCTTTCATTTTACTACATGTAGGCTATAATGTCAGCTCCTCTTTTTCTCATCATACTCTTAGTCTGAAAATTGAAAAAATAGGCAAATGAACCTCAGCTGAGTTAAAATTAAAAATTGTGTGTGTGTGTGTGTGTGTGTGTGTGTGTGTGTGTGTGTGTCCTGGCATGCTGGATTTGTAGACTAAAAATCCTGCTTGTGTCCAACAGAAAATGTTTTTTCCTCTGCTTACCTTGTTTTGTAACTTATTCTGATGTTATTTGTTTCAAAATCTTTTTTCTTTTCAGCTTAGAAAAATTCTTCTTTTTCAATGCAGTAGCTAAGGTTTGGTTTCCATCTTCTCATTCACTTGCCTTTTCACCTGACTCAGACCCACTCTAGCACCCTACTTCATCTGATTCTACTTTTCTCTTCACAGATATTCAAAGCTAGTACTTATATGTCTCTTTAAGGTTTTCAAAGTAATTTACAAATATTATTTCAATTTATCCTCACATCAACCCAAGGAAGTGGGTATCATTACATACTCATCTTACAGATGAGAAAACTGAGGTTAAAATTATTTAAGTGGCTTGTCCATGATCAGGCAGCTAGTAAGTGTCTGAAGATGGATTTGGCTCCATATTCAATGCTTCTACTATCTCACTTAGTTGGTGCTATAGGATAAAATAAATAAGTATGCCTATTTAAATGTGAATTTATGCATATTCCTACCTTTTTGTGATACACTCAGAAAAAAGTGGGGGGATATTAAGGTAATATCATTTAACCCATTTATAACATATTAAGGTTCACAAAGTGCTTTCCCTCAACAACCCAATGAGGTAAATACTACTAGGACTGCTACCTTCCTTTCACAGATGACAAAACTGAAACTGGAAGATATTATGTTGTCTTTATATCTAGCAAAGGCCCTTATATGCAATAGGAGTTTAATAAATGCTTTTATAAAATTTTTATTTAGTCACAATGACAACTCAGAGGTGACAAGTATAGAAAATAAATCCAGATCTCCTCCCTAAATGATCCACCACTATATCATACTGCCATTTGCCATATATATATCTCCATATATATCCAATAGTATTGAAATCATGATACTATTGAAATCTACAGAATCCTGGGACAACAGCTATAAAATGTTATCTGAGAAGACTAGTATTCTTTGGATACAATTATTTCCTTTCTCTGAGCATAAAAAGGAAGGTAACAATCCTGATACTAACTTAACTAATAGAATTGTTATGCAAAAGCACTCTATAGATAGATACTGTTGCCTTTAACATTCCCCCAACACCATTTTCTGAATATATTACAAAAAGGTAGGAGTAAGCATAAATACTTTACTTATTCATTTTATCCTATAATGAACAACTAAGTAACACAGTGAGGGGAAGGGGAACTTAGGACATGGAGATCTGGGTTTAAATCCATCCTCAGTAATTTTATCAAAAGATCAAATATTCTTAAATTCATGGCTCATAAAGTTAAAATCATAGATTTAGAATTAGGAGGGACCTTAGAGGTGATCAAGGCCAGGGCTTCTTAAACTTTTCCACTCACAATCCCTTTTCACCAGAGAAATTTTTATGTGACTCTGGATATATAGGGATATAAAATATGTATACAAATCAGACATTTACTGATAATAAAACTTCACGACCTTCACGTTTAGTTACAAGACCCCAAAAGAGTTTTTAAGTTTAAGAAGTTTGGATCATGCAGACATTATAAGCAGGAGAGTAGGGAATCAAAACTAATTCCTCTGATTCTAAATCTAGTACTTTTAGTACCAAACAGTTGTGGCCTGCCTTCCCTTCACTGTTAGAGATTCCCTTGAGCTCCTAGCCTCTTACTTACATTATTTTCTCTCCTGTAACATTCATGAATACAAAGCATTCATTTTACTGAGTGTCGTGAGACTTAGAATATATGAGTATCATTAATTAAAATGGTACAACCTTAACCAAATTATTTATTCTCTCTGAGTCTTGTTTTCTTCCACTGGAAAATGAGAGGGTTAAACTAGTTGATCTCTCAGGCCCCTGTCAGCTCACATATTCAATACATGGCTGACTGATAACTATTGGAGGATTCATAGCTTGAGATTCTTAGTTATATAGATAAGGTGAAAGAAAACCCTAAAATACAAGCAGAGGAGAGGCAGAGCTATTGGCTCTGGAGATAAGTATGGGATACTCTTCAACATTCAAGCCATTAACTGCCTCAAAGGTATTCTTTTGGAAAAGAAAAAAAAATTTCAAAAGCAACAGGCCTTAGGGAAGTATATAAAAGAAGAGAACTAAGGTCACCCTTTAGATGTTCTAAAAACTAATCTTACATAGTTGCACTCACATCATGAAAGATAGGAAGGGCAAAAACATAAGTGCTTTACAAATAGTGGCAATGTCACAATGTATTTTAATTGAATACAGTTTCAAAATGGGGACAAAAATAATCATCTTTGTATAATATTTTTGTGGAGGCAACTTGGGTGACACAGTAGATAATAGTGCTGGACTAAGAACTAAGTTCAAAAAATGTTGCTTCACATATTTAGTAGCTGAATGAGCCTGGGAAGCCATTTAATCCACTGGAGAAAGAAATGGCAAATAACTCCAGTATTTTTGCCAAGAAAACCCCAGGGACAGTATTGGCATGATATGGTCTATGAGATCACAAAGAATCAGACATGACTGAACAACCATATTAGCTTTTGTAAAAAGGGTTTTAGAAGATAGCTAATAATGAAATACTTTATTAAATGTTGTTTTAAATGTCTTTAACATGGGGCAGCTAGGTGGCGCAGTGGATAGAGCACCAGCCCTGAAGTCAGGAGGACCTGAGTTCAAATCTGGTCTCAGACATGTAACAGCTGTGTGACCCTGGGCAATTCACTTAACCCCAATTGCCTCAGCAAAAAAAAATAAGTAAATAAATAAATGTCTCTAACATGAATATAATATGTTTGTATCCAGATATAAATACATGATAAAAGATATTTTTGTAATTGCTACCTAAAATATTGTTAGTATTTTATATGTGAGGAAAAAGAGAGCAAGGGAGAGAAAATAGAGGAAGGAAGGAAGAGAAAAGGAAAAAAGAGAAAGGTAAAAAGGAAAAGACAATAGGGAGAGAAAAGAAGAGACAAACTGGAAAACAATGCATGTGTGTGTATGTGTTTATGTGTGTATGTATGTGTGTGTATGTGTGTATGAGAAACAGAGGTAGGGGAAGAGAGACAGAGACAGAGACAGAGACAAACAGAAATAGTTTCTCTCTCTCACTTGCTGCACCCCACCTAAACAATTGTTAATGTGCTTAAAAAATGTATTTGCCGAACTGATGCTGAGTGAAATGAGCAGAACCAGGAGATCATTATACACAGCAACAACAATACTATATGACGATCAATTCTGATGGGCATGGCTCTCTTCAACAATGAAATGTTTCAAACTACTTCCAGTTGTTCAGTGAAGAAAGCCATATACACCCAGAGAGAGGGATGTGAAATGTGGACCACAACATAACATTCTCATACTTTTGATTGATGTTTGCTTACATTGTGTTTCCTTTATCTGATATGTCTTCTGTTTAGATACGATTTTTCTTGCACAACAATGATAACTTTGGAAATATGTATACATATATTCGATTTGCCAAGTATTTTAACATAATTAACACGTACTGGATATCCTGCCATCTAGGGGAGGGGTGGGGAGTTGGGGGGAAAAATCTGTAACAGAAAGCTATGTAAGGGTTAATGTTGAAAAATTACCCATACATATGTTTTGCAAATAAAATAAAATTTAAAAAAATAAAATAAAATAAAATTGTGAAAAAATGTATTTGCCAAAGATGCAATATGATTTTGTAATTTAAAAGGTCACTATAGATATACCTATGTAGGTATAGATATACAATAATTTGTTCAGAGTATTCCCATATATAAAGCAAATGAGTAAAGTTGATCAATTCAATAATGGCCCAATCAATTATTAAATATCATTAATTCTCTCTTGTCACACAAATAAATTAAATAATAGGTAAAAATATACTACTCTATAAAAATGTAAGCATCTCAGGAGAGAAATTAGATGATTCTTTGGTTAAGTACCCAAACAAACTGAGAAATATATTTCCCCAAGGTTCAAAATGTAACAAATAAGTGAAAGAATACATTTTTTTTCAAAAGAAAAGTTTATAAATGCTAGTGTAAGAAGCTCTTACCTAGAAGAAGATTTCCGATATAGTCAGTAGAGACTCTGAGTCAGAATTATAGAAGAACTAAAAGAAGGTCTCTGTGTGGTGCAATGGATAGAATACTGAGCCTGGAATCAGGAAGATTAAGTTCAAATCTAGACTCAGACACTTACTAGATGTGAGACTTTGGGCAAGTCACTTAATGCTATCTGTCTTAGTTTCACCATCTATAAAACAAAGAAGGAATTGGCAAACCACTCAAATATTTTTACCAGGAAAATCCCAAATGGGGTCACAAAGAATAGATACCACTGAAAAAATAACTAAACCACAACAAAGGACAGGGATAAAAAGGCATGGAAGGACTGATCTGGATGGAATGAGTGTATGTTCACAACTGATAAGATTATGGCTCCACTGCAGCTTTTAAAAGGGTCCAGAAATATCATTTTAATTCCCCAAAGTTATATAGCAGGTTAGTGGTCATCTGGATCTAACATTAATAATCTAAAACCAATTCCATGCTATATGTTTCTATAAAGAGGCAAAATCTGCTTGTTGATATGACTCCAAGGAGCACCAAACAAGAGAGTTATACTCATTAGGATGAACAAGAAAGCTAGGGATGCTTAAGAGAGTCAATCACAAGAAAATATGGCATCATGGACTATATCCCATGCATAACTGATAGTAAGAATGAAGTAGAGTACAATCTTCCCTTTACAGAGCTGTTCCTTCTGACTGTATCTTTACCATGTATGGTGGATGATAATCTCAGTGGTTTGTCATAACTCTGCTAAGGGGAAAAAATGCATAGAAGGACTGCAATCTAAACATAGTTATGACTGTGGTATTTCCCTTCTCAAGAAATTTTAGTGACTCCTTCTTGCCTCTTTAAATGTATACTACTCTTTTGAGTATTTATAGCCTTTTATACACTTCTTCCAATCTTCTATCCAAACTGATTTCACATCATTTCCTGCTCATGCCCCATATTCAACCCAAACTGACCTACTTGGCAGTTGCCCGTACATACCATGTGGTGCCACTGCTGTGTGCCTTTCCATGGGCTATCAATCAAAAGTATACTGGAGCCAGCTCAAGCTGGCTCAAGATAGATAACTGCTACATTTTTAGTCTGAGTATTTATATCTCAGAAATTGGCAATTGCCAGAGTGCTTCATTTTTTTTCATTGTCAAGACTCAAGAAAGTAGAAAAGTTGCTAATTCAGACTAAACTTTAAAAGTGTCTTATATACACTTTCTTACCTTTTTTTGAGAGCTGATTGTGAAATGTTTGTCAATATACCTCTAGCAGTTTTTCATGCATCCTTCTTCACCTCTACCTCTGAGGTTTAGCTAAAGAGACATCTCCTCTATGAGAACTTTCATCACTCTTCTGGCTGTTACTACTCACTAGCAAAACGATAATTTGGACATCCTTTGATTTTATCTGTGTACATATTGTTTCACATGAGTAAAATGTAAACTCCTTAAGGGCAAGAACTATTTCATTGTTGACTTTGTATTCACAATACCTACACATTATAGGAGTTTAATAAATGATTATTGAAGTCCAAGTGAATACTCACTCAAACCAATGAAATCCCAAATAATTTCTTTAAAAAAAATAGTAGTTTCTGTCACTCCAATACCCAGTACTTACTGCAATAAGGACAGTTGAAAATACTGCTTCTGGCCACTTATAGGGAGACAATTCTCCCTCTCTTTCACAACAAAAAAAGCCTGTTTCATTGTCAGATTTGAGTTCACAAAGAAAAGATGAGAATGAAAGGTATATTCTCCCTCTTCAGTTCACTAATTGTGTTGAAGAGTATGGACACACTTCACTTCACCTTGAATTAGAATCATCAGGAATTGTGTCTCAGGCTTTTAACAAACCAAAGAAACTTTGAAGTACTTAGAACCAGATGCCAAAAAGATTATTTTCTCATATATCTAATTTAACAAGGAGAGCAAGAAGAGACAGAAGAAGAGAGAGATAGAAGACGAGAGAGATGGGATTAAGATGAAGAAAAAGAGAGTTAGTAAGAGAAAGAGAAAAAAGAGAGGGGAGATAAGCAGAGAAAGAGGGAAACATGAAGACAAGAAAAATAATACTCAGTTTACAGTATGTAAGAGACAGAATAACAGACCCCAATAGTTGACAATCCCTTAAAGATTTCAAGTAATAGAAGACTTCTTCCTCCTCCATGTTATATCCAAATTGTACCTTTGAATTCTCCTTAACCTCTATTAGTAACCTACCAGAGTATTAACTGAATATTGACCAAATGACTATTCCTTAGAAGACAGGGAGACTCTCCAAGCAAAAGTATTCCCTTTTCCCTCTCCAATTATATTTTTAACTTTATATAAATGCAAGCCAAAGGATGTGACTTATTACTCTTGAAAACACTCTCAACTGCTTGCAAACATTTGCATCTGGCAACAGCATCAATAGTTAGATTAAACTATCCATACAAATTAGGGGGAAAAGGAAATTTACAAAGCAATTCCTACACATCCTTTTACCTTTGGTTAACATTTAATTTCATGGTACCTTATTCTTTCAAATTAACTCAATGTAATTGGTTAAAAGTATAATTCTTTGGCTCTAAAACTGACAGTGTTTCCTCTCTATTGGTTTACTGAATCAATTGCCAAGATCTTGGACCAACACCCACTTATTTGTCCCTTCTCAAATCCACCCAGATCACTCTATGGAAAACCAAATGGCCCCAAAAGATTCAATGAAACTCACAACCACCCAAACCCCAGGCAGAGCTTTCTACTTGCACTAAAGACTTAGTACTGATTTCCATTTTCATCTAAAACGATTGGTAAAGTAAAAAAAAAGACAAAGAAATGATCCTATCAGAAAGTCAGATCCTTGCAACTTTAGTTTCTAGGATGCCTATTTGTGAGGTAGAACAACACAGAAAGTTATGAACCCCTGTTGAAAGATGGTACTGCATATGAAATCCCTTTTGGCACAGCTCTTACTACTTGGAGAGATTTTTACCTATTGTTTCCTACTCCTATTTAATAACCCTTAGAATTACTCTGGTGGTCAAAAAATAATGAATTGCAGATTTAGAGCTGGAAGGGATATTAAACACAACGAAGTCCAGCTCTATAGTTGGAAACTAGGTGGTAAAGTGAATAGAGAAAAGAGTCTGGATTCAGGAAGATCTGAGATCAAATCTGGCCTCAGACCATTTATTAGCTGTGTGATCTCATTCAAATCACTTAACCTCTGGTTGTCTCAGTTTTCTCATCTGTAAAATGGGAATAACAATAATACCTACAATCCAGAGTAATTTTGAGGATCAAATGAAATAATAATTGAAAAATGATTAGTACAGTATCTAACACATAAAAACTAATGTCAGCTATTATTACTATTCATATCTAGATGAAGAAATTGAAGCATATGAGAGGTTTTTTGGGGGGGGAGTTGTTTTGGTTTTTTTTTAGGGGGGAAGGCAGATTTTTGTTTTCTGTCACAACATGAGTTTTATAGAAATGTTTTGCATAACTTCACATGTTCTTCCTTAATGGATTCTGAGAGTGGGAATAAGGGAGAGAATCTGAAACTCCAAAGTTTTAAAAACAAATATTGAAAAAGTGTTTTAAATGTGACTGAGGGAAATATTAAATAACTTTTAAAAGATTAGGCCCTTTGCTTAAAGTAACAAAGGTATATGTGATACATTTAAGGAAGATTTTCATCTAAGAAAGAGAAAAGAACCATTTTTAAAAGTGTTAGCACCCAAAAGAATAAAGCATCAATTCTTGGAAGATTCACAAATACAAAATGCCTCATTCCTGAAGATACTCGATAAGTGAGATGCTATTGTATTATACAAAGTACCCTGTGCTGTTGTTGTTGGGTTTGTTTTTTTTTTCATATGCTTAACACCAAAAGAATTCTACTTATCAAGTCAAGAAAAATAAATGGACATTGAAAAAGCCTGAAATGCACAAATATTTAATTCTGGTGAGATTCATCCTGACAGTTTTTGCAATGAAAAGAGACTTCTATTCTTAAATAGAATATGCCTGACTCTCAAATATATGAAGTTAGCTTCAGTTCAACTTAAAACTATTTAAATATCTACTTGGAAAATCCTAAATTCCTCTTAAAAGAATTGATAGAACAGTGAAATAAGCTGGAATGAGAAGATTAGGTTAGTAGGAGGATAAGTACAAAAGGAGATCTAACCACCTATGGATACAGAATCTTGAAGATGGACAGAATCTTCAAAATCCTATACTCTAATTCTATCTCCAATTTTATAAATGGGGAAACTGAGACACAGAAAACTGGAATAAACTATCCTAGCTAATTAATTATTTGAACCAGAATTTTGATCCTGATTTTTAGAAGCATTCTTTCTGCATAAGTTTCTGCAATTTTCTAATGTTGCTATGCCTACTCAGAACAAACAAATATCAATACTAAATATGTTACCCATAAATTCATAAGACCATTTATGTTCTTCTCCATGGGCAGTTGTGTTACTTTTCATAAATGTTTCTTGGCAAAAGGTAAATACAAACTGAATTTGTTACTAGTGTTTCCTAGCAGCCGAAACAGAAAGTCATCTGATACCATTATCAAGGTGCAATGAATACAGAGTAATACCAGATCACTCAAGTCTACCTGGAATAGCCTACAATATATGTATTATTATACAGCATCCTAATATAAGGCAGTCAAGTGATTGCCTGATTTGAATCTACTTTATGAGTAATATATGGTCATCCAGGACATTACAAAGATAAAGATGATCTATGAATAATGCAATCAAGATATTCAGACAAATCATTGCTACTTTTACTGTTGCTGCCAAAAAATCAGGTACTCTTGAATCCATAGAAAAACAGAAACATTTAATCAAATTTTGGTGAGTAAAAAGTCAGGTAAAACTTTATTCAATAAAATTGAAGAAATGATCTTCTAAATCCCCCTCCAATTGTAGGATCCTAGACATGAATTCATTTACTTAACAAGATTTTATTAAGGGTTTGACAATATATGAGACATTGTTCAAAGTGTTCTTAAGAAATTTATAGCTATATTTAATACCATTTATTACATGATGACAATTTGATAAGAATACAAAAATTTTATGAAGTAAAAATTGGGGCAGTAAAAAAACAAAAATCTTCAGACTAAAATAACTATAACATAAGAAAGATGTGTCTAAAATGCAAATGACTCATAAATTCATTATATTTGATTCTTTTGGTATTGCTTTAGGCTTTACTGATACTCTGAAAAGTAATATTTGAATTTAAAGCTTTCTGAAGAGTACATATAGTTCCATATCTTAAGATCTACATACTGCACAAATATAATTTGCCACTATTTTAATGTGGTACTTAAAATTTTCTTTTTTTTTATTTTCATCTTTTTTATTCTTGTTTGCTTACTTTTTTCTTTATCTTTTTTCCATTATTTATCTGATTTTTCTTGTACAGTATGATAATTGTGGAAATGAGAGAAGAATTGCATATGTTTAACATATATTGGATTACTAGCTGTCTAGAGGAGGGAGTGGGGAGAAGGGAAAGAGAAAAATTTGTTTTATTTATTTATTTGTTTGTTTATTTATTTTTTATTTGCAAAACATATATATGGGTAATTCTTCCACATTAACCCTTTTTTTTAAAGTTTTATTTTATTTGCAAAATATACGTATGGGTTATTCTTCAACATTAACCTTTACATAGCTTTCTGTTACAGATATTTACCCCCAGCTCCCCAACCCTCCCCTAGATGGCAGGATATCCACTACATGTTCATTATGTTTAAATACTTGGCAAATCGAATACATGTATACATATTTCCAAACTTATCACTGTTGTGCAAGAAAAATCATATCTACATAAAAGACATATCAGATAAAGGAAACACAATGTAAGCAAACATCAATCAATAGTACGAGAATGTTATGTTGTGGTCCACATTCCACATCCTTTCTCTGGGTGTATATGGCTTTCTTGTGTGAACAATTGGAAGTGGTTTGGAACATTTCGTTGTTGAAGGGAGCCACGTGCATCAGAACTGATTGTCATATAGTATTGTTGTTGCTGTGTGTAATGATCTCCTGGTTCTGCTGATTTCACTCAGCATCAGTTCATGCAAGTCTCTCCAGGCCTCTCTGAAATCGTCCTGCTGGTCATTTCTTACAGAGGAATAATATTCCATAATATTCATATATCATAATT
>JAJPUD010007475.1:75387-107088 GCA_023553655.1 Myrmecobius fasciatus | reverse complement strand
GGTAATAAGGGGAAATTTTATATCTCTAGATGCTTATTTGCATAAAATAGAAAAAGAGAAAATCAATGAATTGGGCTTGCAACTAAAAAAAGCTAGAGAAAGAACAAATTAAAAACCCCCAATCAAATACCAAACTTGAAATCCTAAAAATAAAAGGAGAGATTAGTAAAATTGAAAGTAAAAAACTATTGAATTAATAAGTAAAACTAAAAGTTGGTTTTATGAAAAAACCAACAAAATAGATAAACCTCTAGTTAATTTAATTAGAAAAAGGAAAGAGGAAAATCAAATTGTTAGTCTCAAAAATGAAAAGGGAGAACTTTCCACCAATGAAGAGGAAATTAGAGCAATAATCAGGAGTTACTTTGCTCAACTGTATGCCAATAAATTTGATAACCTATGTGAAATGGAGGAATATCTACAAAAATATAGATTGCCCAGATTAACAGAAGAGGAAATAAATTACTTAAATAGTCCCATTTCAGACTTCAGGAGGGGAGGAGTGGTAATCTATTGCAAGAAACTAAATAGTAGGAGAGATTCAGTAAGAATATACTAGCACATTATAGCTAGAAATAGGAAATTGCCTTTCAGTGTCATTAAAAAGGTATCAAACAGATTCCTGTGTCATCAAAGAAATAGAACAATGGATGTTAATTTTGGTTGAAATTGTGATTCTCATTACAATTTAGAAATTAGAAAATTCAAATTTATTCTTTCAGCTGCAAAATAAAGTTACTTCTTAAATATTTTAAAGATAACCTTATCATTCAAGAAATTTGACTTTAATAAGTTCATTGTCAATGAGGACTGGCCAAATCAAAAAATGGACCATTTCCTACCCCCCACTTCCCTTTTATCTTGAACTTTTTCACTTCATTGAATTTATCCTTACTCTTCTCTATTCCTGGAAAACACTCTGAGTCTTGTGTGTTTATTGAATTTCTCTTCATCTTTTAAAATCTAAGCCAGTTTTCAGCTACTTCATGAAACCTTTAGTAATCCCCAACAGTAATGAATCTTTGCTTTCATAGACCTCCCTTGGTCTTATATCTTTCCAATACACTGAGATGAAGCATGGTATAATAGATATAATGTCATCCTTGAATAAAATGAACACTCAAAACTCCTAAATACTGGGTACATAAGGATAAAAATAAGACCATTTTCACTGTGCAGGAGTTGACATCCTAATGAGAAGAAATGACACATAGATGTGTCTTCAGGCGTAGGCCACACAGCAAAAAACAACAGTTAATAGGATTTATTAGTAGGTCATTTACCAATTGCTAATGGTCCAAAGAGCATAATAGAAGAATAGTAGATCTTAGAAAACAATGAAAGAGAGAAAATGGAAAGACCCTGTGATCTACCATCTTCCTGGAAGCTTAGAATTATTTAATCTGTGCTCTTCCATATGGTGTGAGCAACTATGTCTCTAATCATTGAGTTTGGGGAAGTGAATCAGAGTATTATAGTGGATTAGGGAGATGGGATGCCTTGAAAGGAGAGAAATGGGAGGTCAACATCTATCTAGAAGGGAGCATCCACAGGCAGCTATGAACTGGATAAAGAAGCTAATATGGAGAGGTAAAGGAATCTTTGTGCTCATTTTCTCCTGGATCTTCTTGTGTTGGTATCTTATTAGCTATAGGAGTTCTGAAACTATTATGGAAAGATAAGTTCCAGGTGGGTCTACCAAAAGTGCCTTCTAAGGCATCTGGCTATCTGAAGGCATCTGGGAGACAATGGCCCCAGGAATCAGCAAAGCCTGAATTCAAACTCAGCTTCTTGTGACAAGCTGTGTGATGAGGGAAATCATTTGGCTTCTCAGTGCTCCAGAAAACTTTCTAAATTATTGCATTGGTAGAATTTTCATCCCAAAAGTTTTCCTACACCACTAAAATCATAAGTTTGTACTCTCTATCCCACAAAAAGTACATTTAAAATATAATATTGTGCTTTAGAGTTCTGTGTTTATGGCTACAAGATTATAAGTACTATGAGGGAAGAAATTTTGTCTTATCTAAATTTTGTATCTCTCCCTCCCACTCAATCCCTTAAAATAAAACTATTTCAATGTGAATATATGGTAAGACTTAAAAGAGAAAGCAAGGTTCAGTGAATCTGTTGAATTTGTTTTACAAACCAAATTGAAATATTTCCTTTATATATAATTTTGTGTTGTCAAAAGAGCAACACATAGCCATTTTGTAAGCTCCTAATCAAAAGAAAAATTCCTAGTTCTTGTTATGAAACAAGCTCAAAATGAAAGGGAAACTTCAATGGTAATATTAAATTTGAGTTATGATGTTATATAGGAGCAGATATTTCTAACAAGAGACATAAAACAATAGAAAGGACAAATTTCCTCCAACTTAGAAGCAATGACAGCCAACCAGGGTCACCACATGATCCACCTACTCATAATACCCATCTTTCTTGCACAAAATAAACTTTTCTTACCATTCTGAGTCACTTGAGAAAAAAAAATCTGTTTCTATAGAAGAGGCTTCCTGGTGTAACATTAGTAGTTAATCAGATAATTGCTGAATTTCTTGCCAATAGCCTGCTGCCATTTGCTCTTCTGAATAATAAGTGGTTTATTAATTTCTTCATCCTGGCTCTGAGCCTCTGTGGCTGCTCCCATTGCTTCTTCTCATTCCCTGCTGTGTCAGCAGCCTTGAATAGATCCTTAGTTTTTCTATTCTTTCACATAAAACTACTTGCAAATAGTTGCCTCCACACCCCACAGGTAGATACCTACAAGCATCGGGATGCTGAGTTACTTGTTTTCTGTTTTTAAAAATAATCCCATATACCCATGTTTTAAATTTAAATAAATGTTTCCCAAGTTATTTGAATCAGATCACTATGTAATATTATGGCCAAATTTCATCTCATTAAAAAATAATCCACTTCCAACACATCACTATGGCATGGTTGCCAATTTAATCTCCAAAATGTTTGCAATAGATGCTGATCCTCAGAGGCAATATGATATAACACTAAAAGTATGGGCTTTGGAGTCATGAAAACTCAAATTGTTTTACTGTCTTTCTGACACTAAGTTGTTGATCTTGGGCAAGACAAAAATTGTCTGGGCTTTATTTTCCTTCTTTAGAGAACTGGCATTAATTTATTGGTAATAAAATGAGATTTCATATATATCTATATTTATCTATCTATGTATATATGTCTGTGTCTGTATGTAAAACACTTTTTCAATCTGAAAGCACTAGATAAATATTGTTTCTAAGATCTCTTATGACTTTTGAAGGATACCTGCCATACAACTTAGCAGGAATACATCATAAAGATAGATCATGCAGTCCAGAATTAGAAGGAATGTTAGAAGTTATCTAGATCAAGGTCCTTATTTCCCAGATGATGAAATCTGATCGAAAGAGGCTAAATAACCTTTCCAGGATGGCACATATAGGAAACTGCAGAACTCAGATATGAGCCTGGATCTTCTGATTCCTGCAGCTTCTTATATGTGCCATCCTGGATATATTTTTTAAATTTAACTTGCCTGTCTTCACATTGCCATTCACGAGTAGAACCAGGACCAAAAGTTATAGCTTTTGTAGTGTTTTATACGTTAGATTTGCTTGTTTCTTTAGTAAAATATTTATGTTAAAGCAGAACAGACAAAAGTCAGTATGTCCTATTTAAAATCCCAATACAATTTTAGGAAAACATCCTTGTGACTATCTCTGGAATCAGTGGAATAGATAGGTATGGGGATGAACTCATATATCTGGAAAGTTTATTAATCCCAAAAAAACTCTTTCCCAAAGGGTTCCAGATCCCCAGGAATTTTATTGGGTATGTATTAACATAGCATTTTTCATCCAAATCTCAAGCTGGCAATCCAAACAAGGATTTAATTTCAAATTTTCTTTAGATTTCAAAATGGAAACTGGAATGATTCAGTTTTGCCTCCAGAAAAAATGTATCAACTACCAATAACGTTAGCCAATATAACCACATGGGAATAGTTGCAATCTCTTCCTTGTAAGGAAGAGAAAATGGAGGTTTAAAGAGGGTGTTACTTGTTCAGTATATTAAATAGCTAAGTCCTATAACTGCCCAGGCAGAGCTTTTATATTTTTTTCTATATCATATTCTCCTGACTGAGCAGCAAAGACTGACAAAATAACATATCAATATCCATAAATTTTCTCTGGCTTCCTTTTCTAAAAATTCTATTATTCAACATCTATTTATCTGGTTATCCATAAGAATTTATCCTTAAGAATTTTTCTTCTAGAGAGTAAATTTAAACCAGGAAGCATCCATTAACCAGTATCTGAATGTCCAAAACAGATTGTATAAACAAAATCAGGCAAACAGTATCTAGAAAATGAATCCAAGAATGGCAAGGGGATCATTCTATTATTAAAAGAGTTGAAATAGTGTGGCCATGGTTAGAAATATAGCTATTATGAACAATGATACTTTGAATTTATATGACATTTTTCCTCTGAAAAACAGAAAGCTATCTCAAATATTTTCTCACTTATCCACTCAGATTTTTACTTAAAAGATTTCACAAGGGCATCATATAAAATAAAAAATTATTTAAGTGCTATAGATTGTACATTTACTTTATGTTTGAAAATTACTGCTTTATTTCCCAATTTAGCATTCATTTTTTTTCAAAGGACATACTCTTATTTCTCTTTGAAAGCTATCACATTTTCCCAAACTCAACATTAACCAAGCAAATTTAAAAATATTTCTATTCAATGCTCTTCCTTTTTGAGTCATTTTTTTCTCTGCCCATTTCTCCTTTGTGCAAAGTTTAAGCTCCCATTTATTACCTCAATTACTTAGATTGTCTTCTACATTAGTTTATTTATTATAGCCCTCATTTCTATTATACTCTATACTATAACATTATACTTCCATGGCATTAAAGTGCACCATATATTCCTCTTTTATATGTACTTCATATGTAAACCTTTCTTTATGTCTTCATATAGGAAAAGAAAGTGAAGATGTGAAATGACTGATATCACAAATTAAACAGATGGAGGATATGGAACTAGAACAAGGCTCCTTAAACTTTTTTCACTCATGACCCCTTTTTGCCCAAGAACTTTTTACATGAAAAAATAGCTAGGTATAAAGGTAAGCTAAAATAGCTATACAAATCAAACATTTACTGATAATAAATCATAATTTTGTGACCCTCCACATTCATTGTCAAGACCCCATATGGACTTTCTCAAAGATATTCATCTAAGAAAATCCACTTTAAATAGGTTCATCTGTTGGCAGGCATCTGTTCATATGATCCCTTCTGCCAAATTTTTTTTGCCCTTTTTTGCCCTTTATAGCAGAATGTCATTCTGGTGGTCCTATCTTTTTCTCAAATAGTTAACTCTCAATATTTTCAATAACACTCCGTTGATGAAGCAATGAGTCTCCTGATCCACGGACTTTTCAACAATTTCCAGAAGTCTATAGTCTTGCTCCCAACTAAAAATACCATTTATATAATACTTTAAGGTTTACAAGTTACTCTAAATATGTTGTCTTATTAGATTCTCACAACAACATTTTATCTATCTGGACCTCAGAAATTTAATTACCTCACCTAAGCTGATTCAAGAAATAAACACATACACAGGGGCAATGGTTGCTTTGAGCAACCAAAGTATATGTCCAAATAATTTTTTTTCATAGAAATTCTTCAATGATGTTGGATAGCTGTCAGCTTTACCTGCAATGTCATATAAAAAATAACAAATTAGAATGGATTAGAGACTTTCTAAAAAGTGGACTGAGAACATACAGGAAAAAAGTGATGACTATAATAGTAAAAAGAGAAGAGGAAAATATAAAAAGAGACAAGACAAATCTTAAAGAACAAACAACAGATGGGGACCATTTACTGAAGAGTTAAGTAGCCTAAATATCTGAAAAAATCTTCAAGGCCTTACTGCATTAATGTAGAGTAGTTTGATAACTAATGTTCAAAATTCTGATCCTGTATCAACAACAGAGGGACAGTTAGGCAGTGTGGTGGATAGAGCACTGGGCCAGAAGTTGAGGAGAATGCATTCAAGTCTAGCCTTGAGCATTTGTTCACTATGATTCCCAGACAGGCAAGTTTTTGAAGATTGTCAGTACCTCAGGCAATTATTTAGGACTTTTCTAAGTCAGGGCTTCCTAACATACATTTTATTAACTTAATTTTAGAATATGTCGATAACTATTTCGATAAAGTCAGTATTTAAATTATATACTTAAAAACATTATTTTTTAGAAGTGTTCTATAAACTGAGTGGATGCCCATCAGTTGGAGAATGGCTGAATAAGTTATAGTATATGGATGTCATGGAAGATTAAATGTTCTATAAGAAATGATCAGCAGGATGATTTTAGAGAGGCCTGGAGAGACTTGCATAAACTGATGCAAAGTGAAATGAGCAGAAACAGGAGATCATTGTATGAGGCAACATCAATATTATATATAAAACACTCAATTCTGATGAATGTGACTCTTTCCAACAATGAGATGATTGATGCCAGTTCCAATGATCTTGTGATGAAGAGAGCCATCTACCCAGAGAGAGGAAGGATTATAGGAACTGACTATGGATCACAACATAATATTCTCACTCTTTTTGATGTTATTCACTAGCATTTTGCTTTCTTACTCATTTTCTTTCCTTTTTGATCTGATTTCTCTTGTGCAAGAAGGGAATTGTATAAATATGTTTACACATATTGGATTTAACATATATTTTAACATGTATAACATATATTGAATTGCTTGCTATCTAGGGGAGAGGGTGGGGGAAAGGAGGGGAAAATTATGAAACACAAGGTTATGCAAAGGTCAATGTTGAATAAATCTGTGTATAGGTTTTGAAAATAAAAAAACTTAAAAAAAACCAACAAAAAAGAAGTGTTCCAAGACTTCATCTGACTGTCAAGGTGTCTATGACACACACACACAAAATATAAAAAACATCATCCCAAGTCACAGAGCATACTGTATATGAGAAATATCATTACACATTTTTAAAAGATTTCTATTCAAAATATTTTTTAAACATAGGTAGATATAAGGTTAAATGCTCAGATATCTGGAAAGAACATCAATCCATCATCTTTCCCAAAGCTGCACCAGAAGTTTTATTGCATAGGGATTAGTTTGGCATTTTTCATCTAGCCCTCAAGTTTTCAATCCAGACAAAGATAGAGTAAACAGTTACAAAGTTCTGTGACTTCCCCATATTTATTTTTGAAGCCAGAATTTCCTGGTTGCAAATATATTCACATACTTTTCTTTTTCTTTTTTTTATTAAAGCTTTTTATTGGTATAACATATGTATGGGTAGTTCCCCAGCATTGATGAGGCCTTTGTAAGAAGCCTTAAATGTAAAGATGGTTTCCCATTTTATTGCTTCTCCCCTAATCTTTTCTACATTAATTTTGTTTGTTCAAAAATTTTTCACTTAATATAATCAAAATTTTTCTATCTTGTTTTCAATTAAGAGTTCCAGTTCTTATTTTTTTTTGCCTAAATGATTTCTTCTTTTCTTCTATTAAACTTTTTATTTGTATAACATATGTATGGGTAGTTCCCCAGCATTGATCTTTACAAAGCTTTCCATTAAAAATTTTACCCCCAGTCCCCTCCCCTCCCCTAGATGGCAGGAAGTCCACTACATGTTAATAATGTTGAAATACTTGACAACTTGTGCAAGAAAAATCCTATCTACAAGAAAAAAAATCAGAGAAAGAAAACACAATGCAAGCAAACCTCAATAGAGAGCATGAAAATGTTATTTTGTGATCCATATTTCATATCCCTCTCTCTGGGTGTGTATGGTTTTTTTCAATGAACAATTGGAACTGGTTTGATACAATTCTTTGTTGCAGAGAGCCACGTCCATCAGAATTGATCATCATGTAATATTGTTGTTGCTGTGTAAAATGATCTCCTGGTTCTGCTCATTTCCCTCAGCATCAGTTCATGCAAGTCTCTCCATGCCTCTCTGAAAATCATCCTGCTGGTTGTTTCTTACAGAACAATAATATTCCATAACATTCATATACCATAATTTATTCAGCCACTCTCCAATTGATGGGCATCCATTCAGCTTCCAGTTTCTAGCCAGTTTCTAGCCACTACAAAAAGGGCTGCCACAATCATTCTTGCACATGTGGGTCCCTATCCCTCCTCTAAGATTTCTTTGGGATATAGGCCCAATAGAAACACTGCTGGGTAAAAGGGTATGCACAGTTTGATAACTTTTTGAACATAGCTCCAAATTACTCTCCAGAATGGTTGGATCCGTTCACAGTTCCACCAACAATGTATCAGTGTCCCAGTTTTCCCACATCCCCTCCAACATTCATCGTTATCTTTTCCTGTCATTTTAGCCAATCTGACAGGTGTGTAGTGGTACCTCAGAGTTGTCATAATTTGCATTTCTCTGATCAATAGTGATTTGGAGCAAATTTTCTTTCATATAACAAGAGATGGTTTTAATTTCATCATCTGAAAATTGTCTGTTCATATCCCTTGACACTTATCTATTGAAGAGTGGCTTGAATTCTTATATAGATGACACAATTCTCTATATATTTTAGAAATGAGGCCTTTATCAGAACCATTAAATGTAAAGATGATTTCCCAATTTGATGTTTCCCTCCTAATCACGTCTGCATTAGTTTTATTTGTACAGAAACTTTTTAACTTAATATAATCAAAATTATCCATATGTTCAATTAGGAGTTCCAGATCTTCTTTGGACATAAATTTATTCCATCTCCACAGGTCTGAGGGGTAAACTATATTACGTTCGTCTAACTTGCTTACAAAATCACTCTTTATATTTAGATCATGAACCCATTGAGATCTTATCTTGGTATGTGATGTTAGGTATGGGTCAAGCCCTAATTTCTTCCACACTAGTTTCCAATTTTCCCAGCAATTTTTGCCGAATAGTGAGTACTTATCCCAAAAGCTGGAGTCTTTGGGTTTATTGAACACTAAATTGTTAAGGTTACTGCCTAGAATGTCCTGATAACCTATCCTGTGCCACTGATCAACTGCTCTATTTCTTAGCCAGTATCAAATGGTTTTGATGACTGCTGCTTTATAATATAGTTTTAGATCTGGTACAACAAAGCCACCTTCATCTGCCTTTTTTTTATTAATCCCCTTGAAATCCTTGACCTTTTGTTCTTCCAAATGAACTTTGCTACTATTTTTTCTAGATCTGTAAGATAATTTCTTGGAAGTTTGATTGGTATGGCACTAAATAAGTAGATTAGTTTGGGTAGTATTGTCATTTTTATTATATTCGCTCGGCCTACCCATGAGCATTTTATGTTTTTCCAATTGACTAGGTCTGATTTTATTTGTGTGGAAAGTGTTTTGTAGTTTAGTTCATGTAATTCCTGACTTTTCCTTGGCAGATAGACTGCCAAATATTTTATACTACCAACAGTTATTTTGAATGGAATTTCTGTTTGTATCTCTTGCTGTTGAACTTTGTTGGCAATATATAAAAATCCTGATGATTTATGTGGATTTATTTTGTATACTGCAACTTTGCTAAAGTTGCGAATTGTTTCTAGTAGTTTTTTTGTTGAATCTCTAGGGTTCTCTAAGTATACCATCATGTCATCTGCAAAGAGTGATAATTTGGTTTCATCATTACCCACTCTAATTCCTTCAATCTCTTTTTTTATTCTTATTGCCAAAGCTAATAGTTCTTATACAATATTAAATAGGAATGGTGACAGTGGGCAGCCTTGTTTCACTCCTGATCTTATTGGGAATGGTTTTAGTTTGTCTCCATTACATATGATGCTTGATGATGGTTTTAAATAGATGCTACTGATCATTTTAAGGAAAAGCCCATTTATTCCTATACTCTCTAGTGTTTTTAATAGGAAAGGGTGTTGGATTTTATCAAATGCTTTTTCTGTATCTATTGAGATAATCATATAGTTTTTGTTAGTTTGGTTATTAATATAATTGATTATGATGATAGTTTTCCTAATATTGAACCAGGCCTGCATCCCTGGTATAAATCCTACTTGGTCATAGTGTACTATCCTGGGGATGACTTTCTGTAATCTCATTGCTAATATCTTATTTAAAATTTTTGCATCAATATTCATTAGGGAAATTGGTCTATAGTTTTCCTTCTCTGTTTTCACCCTACCTGGTTTAGGTATCAGCACCATATCAGTCTCATAGAAAGAATTTGGTAGTATACCTTCTGTCCCTATTTTTTCAAATAGTTTATATAGTATTGGAATTAATTGTTCTTTGAATGTTTGGTAGAATTCACATGTAAATCCATCTGGCCCTGGAGATTTTTTCTTAGGGAGTTGGTTAATAGCTTGTTCTATTTCCTTTTCTAATATAGGGCAATTTAAATAGTTTATATCCTCTTCTGTTAACCTGGGCAATCTATATTTTTGTGGATATTCGTCCATTTCATTTAGATTTTCAACCTTACTGGCATAAAGTCGGGGAAAGTAACTCCTAATTATTGCTCTAATTTCCTCTTCATTGGAGGAAACTTCTCCTTTATCATCTTGAGACTAACAATTTGATTTTCCTCTTTCCTTTTTCTTATCAAATTAACTAAAGTCTTATCTATTTTGTTGTTTTTTTCATAGAACCAACTCTTAGTTTTATTTATTAATTCAATAGTGTTCTTATTTTCAGTTTTATTAATTTCTCCTTTTATTTTTAGAATTTCCAATTTGGTATTTAATTGAGGGTTTTTAATTTCTTCTTTTTCTAGTTTTTTTTAATAATAAGCCCAATTCGTTGATCTTTTCTTTCTCTATTTTATGCAAGTAAGCATCTAGAGGTATAAACTTACCCCTTATAACTGTTTTGGCCGTATCCCACAAATTTTGGTATGTTGTCTCATTATTGTCATTCTCCTGGATGAAATCATTGATTGTGTCTATGTTTTGTTCTTTCACCCATTCATTCTTCACGATTAGATTATTTAATTTTCAATGAACTTTTGGCCTATTTTCTCCTGGCCTTATATCGCATGTTATTTTTATTGCATCATGATCTAAAAAAGATGCATTTACTATTTCTGCCTCTCTTCATTTGATTTTGAGGTTTTTATGCCCTAACACATGATCACTTTTTGTATAGGTTCCATGGACTGCTGAGAAAAAAGTAAACTCCCTATTGTCTCCATTCAACTTTCTCCATAGATCTATCATACCTAACTTTTCCAACAATTGGTTTATCTCCATAGTTTCTTTCTTGTCTATTTTGTGGTTTGATTTATCTAATTCTGAGAGAGCAAAGTTGAGATCCCCCACTAGTATAGTTTGGCTATCTATTTCTCCTTCCATCTCTCTTAATTTCTCCCCTAGAAATTTGGATGCTATTGCACTTGGTGCGTATATATTTAATATTGATATTGCTAAATTATCTATGGTACCCTTTAATAAAATATACTTTCCTTCCTTATCTCTTTTGATTAGATCTATCTTGGCTTTTACTTGATCTGAGATAAGGATTGCCACCCCTGCTTTTTTTTGTTCACCTGAAGCATAATAGGTTCTGCTCCAGCCTTTTACCTTTATCCTATATGTCTCACTGTTTCAGATGTGTTTCTTGTAGACAACATATTGTGGGATTCTGGTTTTTAATCCAATCTGCTATCTGCTTCTGCTTTATGGGAGAGTTCATGCCATTCACATTCACAGTTAGAATAACTAATTCTTTATTTCCTGCCATCTTATTTATCCAAGTTATGTTTTTCCTTTTCCTTTCCCCTTTCTCCCTTCCCCCCTCCCCAGTACTTTACTTTTGATGACCCCCTCTCCCAAACAATCCACCACCCTTTAGATCCCCTCCCCTTTTTAAAACTCCTTTCCCCTGATTCTTCTATATTCCCTTCTAATAGTTTATCCCTTTCTTTTTCCTCCTTTCCCTCCCACTTCCCTCTAGCAACAGACAAGTTTCTATATGAAATTAAGTGTCTGATATACACTTTTAGAACCCAGCCTGATGAGAGTAAGATTTACACAATCCTCATCTCCCTCCCCTCTTTCTCTCAATTATATTAGGTTTTCTTTGCCTCTTCAAGAGATTTTACCTTGTCTTTAACCTCCTGTTGTTTTTTTTTAGATCTTTTTTTACCATGTTTTCCCTCTTTTCCCCAGTAGGACAACCTTTCCCTGTCTAATTCTCTTTTTCAAATTATCATAGTAATATCTAGTTAATTATACCCCCAAACTTTAAGTATCCCCATAGTAGAAATAAAGTTCTCAAGAGTCCTTTCCTTTTTACCTTTTTATGCATCTCTTGAATTCTGTGTTTGGATGTTGAATTTTTTGTTCAGATCTGGTCTTTTCATTAGAAATTGGTGAAATTCACCTATATCAATGAATGACCATCTTCTTCCCTGGAGGATAATGCTCATTCTACCTGGATAGGGTATTCTTGGCTGTAATCCAAGTTCCTTTGCCTTTTGGAATATCTGGTTCCAGCCCCTTCCATCCTTCAATGTGGAGGCTGACAGATAGTGTGTGATTCTAATTATTGATTTTGAATTGTTTCTTTCTAGCTGCTAGCAGAATAGTCCTGAAATTTAGTCACGATATTCCTTGCGGTTTTAATCTTGGGGTCTCTTTCAGGAGGTAGATCGGTGAATTCTTTCAATGGTGATTTTGCCTTCTGATTCTACAACCTCAGGGCAGTTTTCTTTCAGGATTTCCTGGAAGATAATGTTTAGATTTTTTTTTCATCATAGCTTTTAGGAAGTCCAATAACCCTTAGATTGTCTCTCCTAGATCTATTTTCCATGTCAGTTGTTTTTCCTAGGAGATATTTTATATTTTCTTCTAATTTTTCATTTTTTTGTTTTTGTTTGACTGATTCTTGAAGTCTTATTGAGTCATTCACTTGCTTTTGTTCAATTCTTTTTTTAAAGTGTTGTTTTCTTCAGTTACCTTTTTTTTTTAGCTCTTTTTGTAACTGGCCAATTTGTTCATTGCACTCTTTTTCCATTTCACTAATTTTATTTTTCAATAAATTGGTGTCTTTTTCATATCTCTTTTGCATGGCATCATATCCTTCTTGCACTGTTTTCAGTTTATTTCCCCATTTATTCTCCAGCTCTCTTTTGAGGTTCTTTATGCAATCTTCCAGAAAGGCCTTTTGGAAAAGGGACCAGTGATGGTCCTTAATAACTTCCTCTGGAATTTTGTCTAAAGGAACCTCAGGATCTGGTTTCATCCCTTCTTTCTCTCGATAAAAGCTGTCTATGGTGAGAGTTCTCTTTTGCTTCTTCATTTTTTTTAGACAGCATGGATGTCTCTTTAAGGTTAAGAAAAAAAATGGCGGCTGAATTTCTTTGCTCTGGGGCACTTTGGCAAATTAACTTAAGGTGCTGGGCCACTGGAGGCTAGGACTAAGCCCGAATTACTCCTTAAACAAGGCAAGTCTGCTAGAACATCTGCCCCCAATCAGGGCAGAGTGTCCCGAGTGCCTCAGATAAACTCCAGATGTTTGGACTTTTGAGTTTGGAGTTTCTTCCACAGTGAGCTGAGTCCCACCCTCACTTCTGCTCTACACCACTGTTTCTCCCTCTGTCCGAGTTAGACAAACCTGATATGAAGTTCTTCAGAGATATCAGCAAGCAGTGTCCAAATATTTCTGGATTCATTGACTTCAAGATCATTTCAGAGGCTTATTTTATTGTTGATTTGAGAGAAAGTCGGAGGAGGATGCAGAGAGTCACGTTTTCACTCCACCATCTTGGCTCCACCACATAAAAGATTTTAAAAGAGAGTTGGAAGAAACATGGAGAAACGACATGAGATCACTGCAAAATAAAATGGAAAAAGAATACAAGGAACAAATCAGCAATTACAAAAGGAGCTAAAAACAGTAAATGAAGAAAATAAGACATTAAAAATTAGAATTGAACAATTGGAAATGAATGACTCATCAAGACTTCAAGAATCAGTCAAACAAAAACAAAAAAAATGAAAAGATAGAGAAAAACATGAAATATCTCCTAGGAAAAACAACTGACCTGGAAAATAGATCTAGGAGAGACAATCTAAGGATTGATTATAGGGCTTCCTGAAAGCCATGATGAAAAAAAGAACCTAGAAATTATCTTCCAGGCAATCATAAAAGAAAACTCCCCCGATATTTTAGATCCAGAAGGCAAAATACTTATTGAAACAATCCACCGATCACCTTCTTAAAGAAACCAAGAAATTAAGTCCCCCAGAAATATCGTGGCTAAATTCCAGAACTATCATACAAAAGATATTACGAGAAGCCAGAAAGAAACAATTTAAATATTGAGTAGCCACAATTAGGATCACACAGGACCTAGCAGCTTCTACTTTGAAGGATCGAATTGCTTGAAATCAGATATTCCGAAGGGCAAAGGAACTTGGATTACAGCCAAGAATAAGTTACCATGCTAGAATGAGCTTTATCTTCCAGGGAAAAAGATGATCATTTAGTGATATAAGAGAATTTCACCTATTTCTACTAAAAAGACCAGAACTGAACAAAAAATTTGATCTACAAACACAGCACACAAGAGAAACATAAAAAGGTAAGAAGAAAAAAACAACAACTCTTGAGAGCAATAGGTTATAGATACTTATAGAATGAGGGTTGATTTTATGAATTTATTATTACGTTATGATTAATATTGTATGATTATTGTGATTTTATGATTGTTATGATATTGTGATTGTATGATTATTATGATAGGAAAAACTGAAAAAGAAATTAGAGGTAGAAAAGGGATAACACTGGAAGAAGAGGAAAAGGAGGTAAAATAAGGGAAATTACATCACATGTAGAGGCAAAGAAAACCTATAATGATTGAGGGGAAAAAAGCAAGGGGAATGAGAATTGTGTTAATCTACATATCATCAGATTTGGCTCTGAGGGAATAATAGCCGTATTTATAAGGAAACAGGAGGGAAAGGTGGGAAAAAAGGGTGGGGCTCTAAAGAGCAAGGATTGTTTGAGGGAAGTGGTTATCAAAAGCAAAATAGTAGGGAGGAGGGAAAGGGGATAAGAAAGAGAAAAGCATAAGCTAGGGTAAATAAGATGGCAGGAAATACAGAATTAGTTATTTTAACTGTGAATGTGAATGTGAATGGAATGAACTCTCTCATAAAGCGGAAGCAGCTAGCAGACTGGATTAAAAAACAGAATCCAATAATATGTTGTATACAAGAAACACACCTAAAACATAGAGATACATACAGGGTGAAGGTAAAAGGCTGGAGCAGAATCTATTATGCTTCAGGTGAACAAAAAAAAGCAGGGGTAGCAATCCTGATCTCAGACCAAGTAAAAGCCAAGATAGATCTAATCAAAAGACATAAGGAAGGAAACTATATTTTATTAAAGGGTACCATAGATAATGTAACAATATCAATACTAAATATATATGTACCAAGTGGTATAGCATGGAAATTCCTGGAGGTAATGTTCAGAGAGATGCAAGAAGAAATAGACAGCAAAACTATAATAGTGGGGGATCTCAACCTCCCTCTCTCAGAGCTAGATAAATCAAACCACAAAATAAATAAGAAAGAAGTTAAGGAGGTAAACAAAATGTTAGCAAAGTTAGGTATGATAGATCTTTGGAGGATATTAAATGGAGACAGAAAGGAGTTTATTTTTTTTTCTCAGCAGTCCATGGAACTTTTACAAAAATTGACCATGTGTTAAGACACAAAAACCTCAAACTCAAATGCAGGAAGGCAGAAATAGCAAATATATTTTTTCAGATTATGACGGAATAAAAATCACATGCAATATAAGGCCAGGTGAAAATCGACTAAAAAGCAATTGCAAACTAAATAATTTAATGCTAAAGAATGAATGGGAGAAACAGCAAATTACAGACACAGTTACTAATTTCATCCAAGACAATGACAATAATGAGACAACATACCAAAATTTGTGGGATACAGCCAAAGTGGTAATAAGGGGAAATTTTATCTCTAGATGCTTATGTACATAAAATAGAGAAAGAGGAAATCAATGAATTGGGCTTGCAACTAAAAAAGCTATAGAAAGAACAAATTAAAAACCCCCAATCAAATACCAAACTTGAAATCCTAAAAATAAAAAGAGAGATTAATAAAACTGAAAGTTAAAAAAAATCTATTGAATTAATAAATAAAACTAAAAGTTCATTTTATGAAAAAACCAACAAAATAGATAAACCTCTAGTTAATTTAATTAAAAAAAGGAAAGAGGAAAATCAAATTGTTAGTCTTAAAAATGAAAAGGGAGAACTTTCCACCAATGAAGAGGAAATTAGAGTAATAATCAGGAGTTACTTTGCCCAACTTTATGCCAATAAATTTGATAACCTATGTGAAATGGAGGAATATCTACAAAAATATAGATTGCCCAGATAAACAGAAGAGGAAATAAATTAATTAAATAGTCCCATTTTAGAAAAAGAAATAGAACAAGTCATTAATCAACTCCCTAAGAAAAAATCCCCAGGACCAGATAGATTTACTTATGAATTCTACCAAACATTTAAAGAACAATTAACTCCAATATTATATGAACTATTAAAAAAATAGAGAATGAAGGACTCCTATCAAACTCCTTTTATGATACAGACATGGTACTGATACCTAAACCAGGTAAAACAAAAACAGAGAAAGAAAATTATAGACCAATCTCCCTAATAAATATTGATGCAAAAATCTTAAATAAAATATTAGCAAAGAGATTACAGAAAATCATCCCCAGAATAATACACCATGACCAAGTAGGATTTATACCAGGAATGCAGGGATGGTTCAATATTAGGAAAACTATTAACATAATTGACTATATCAGTAACAAAATTAACAAAAAACATATGATAATATCAATAGGTGCAGAAAAAGCATTTGATAAAATCCAACATCCATTCCTTTTAAAAACATTAGAGAGTATAGGAATTAATGGACTTTTCCTTAAAATAGTCGGTAGCATCTATTTAAAACCATCAGCTAGCATCATATGTAATGGTAACAAACTAGAACCATTCCCAATAAGATCAGGAGTGAAACAACTTTGCCCACTATCACCATTACTATTCAATATTGTATTAGAAATGCTAGCTTTGGCAATAAGACAAGAAAAAGAGATTAAAGGAATTAGAGTAGGTCATGAGAAAACCAAATTATCACTATTTACAGATGATATGATGGTCTACTTAGAGAACCCTAGAGAATCAACTAAAAAACTATTAGAATTAATCCACAACTTTAGCAAAGTTGCAGGATACAAAATAAATCCACATAAATCATCAGCATTTTTATACATCACCAACAAAATGCAACAGCAAGAGATACAAAGAGAAATTCCATTCCAAATAACTATCGATAGTATAAAATATTTAGCAATATATCTGCCAAGGGAAAGTCAGGATCTTTATGAGCAAAACTACAAAACACTCTCCACACAAATAAAGTCAGATATAAAGAAATGGAAAAATATCAAGTGCTCTTGGATAGGTCGAGCGAATATAATAAAGATGGCAATACTACCTAAACTAATCTATCTATTTAGTGCTATACCAATCAAACTCCCAAGAGATTATTTAACTGATGTAGAATAGATAACAACAAAATTCATCTAGAAAAACAAAAGGTTAAGAATCTCAAGGGAATTAATGAAAAAATGCAAATGAGGGTGGCCTAGCTGTACCAGATCTAAAACTCTAGTATAAAGCAGTGGTCATCAAATCCATTTGGTACTGGCTAAGAAATAGCGTAGTGGATCAGTGGATAGGTTAGGTTCACAGGACAAAATACTCAATGACAATAGTAATCTTGTGTTTGATAAATCCAAAGACCCTCTTTTTGGGGATAAAAACTCACTATTTGACAAAAACTGCTGGGATAATTGGAAACTAGTATGGAAGAAATTAGGCATTGACCCACACCTAACACCATATACCAAGATAAGGTCAAAATGGATTCATGATCTAGGCATAAAGAATGATATTATAAACAAATTAGAACAATGTAGGATGGTTTACCTCTCAGTCCTGTGGTGGGGGAATGAATTTGTGACCAAAGAAGAACTAGAGATCATCATTAATCACAAAATAGATGTTTGACTATATCAAGTTAAAAAGTTTTTGTACAAACAAAATAAATGCAGACAAGATTAGAAGGGTAGCAGTAAACTGGGAAAATATTTTTACATTCAAAAGCTCTGATAAATGCCTCATTTCTAAAATATATAGAGAATTGACTCAAATATATAAGAATTCAAGCCATTCTCCAATTCATAAATTGTCAAAAGATATGAACAGACAATTTTCAGATGAAGAAATTGAAACCATTTCTAGTCACATGACAAGTTGCTCCAAATCACTATTGATCAGAGAAATTCAAATTAAGACAACTCTGAGATACCACTTCACACCTGTCAGATTGGCTAAAATGACAGGAAATGATAATGATGAATGTTGGAGGGGATGTGGGAAAACTGGGACATGGATACATTGTTGGTGGAAATGTGAACGGATCCAGCCATTCTGGAGAGCAATTTGGAACTATGCTCAAAAAGTTATCACACTGTGCATACCCTCTGACCCAGCAGTGTTTCTACTGGGTCTATATTCCAAAGAGATTTTAAAGGAGGAAAGGGACTCACATGTGCAAAAATGTTTGTTGCAGCCCTTTTTATAGTGGCAAGAAACTGGAAATTGAAAAGATGCCCATCAATTGGAGAATGGCTGAATAAATTATTGTATATTAATGTTATGGAATATTATTGTTCTGTAAGAAACGACCAGCAGGATGATTTCAGAGAGGCCTGGAGAGACTTGCATGAACTGATGCTGAGTGAAATGAGCAGAACCAGGAGATCATTATACATAGCAACAACACTATATGATGATCAATTCTGATGGACATGATTCTCTTCAACAGTGATGTGATTCAAACCAGTTCCTATTGTCAGCGATGAAGATAGTCATATACATCCAGAGAGAGGCCTAAGGGAACTGACTGTGGACCACAACATAGCATTTTAGTGCTTTCTGTGAATATTTCCATGCATTTTGTTTTCCTTCTTAAGATGTTTTTTCTTCTCTCTTTCTAGATCTGATGTTTCTTGTGCAGTAAGATAACTGTATAGATATGTATACATATGTTGGATTTGCCATATAATTTGTCATACTTATTAAGTATTAGCTTACCTGTCATGTAGGGGTGGAGGGTTGGGGGAAGGAGGGGAAAAGCTTGGAATAAAAAAAAAGTTTTTTGCAAAGGTCAATGTAGAAAATCACTTGTATGTTTTGTAAATAAAAAGCTTTCAATAAAAAAAAATTGACTTGCTATGAGGACAGAACCTATGGCATGAAGTAATGAGGAATGCAAATTGTGCAAAAGCCTTGCTACACATGCTAATAAATTTGTTGATAACTTTACATTTATGTAGCACTTTATAGTCCACGAAGCTCTTTCATGAACAACATTTCAACCTCATAATAACCCTATGAAGTAGGCAGAACTCATTTTTTTTATAAAAAAGCAATAAACAAAGAAGCAAAGTGACATATTCAAAGTAATAAAACTGTTCGATGGTAAGATATGGACTAAGACACAGATCTCCTGACTAATCCAATAATCTTTCTTTTCTGAAAACAAAGAGTACTGATACATGATCTGCAGAGAACAATGGGGCATTTTTGACCAGAATGCTTCAGCTCATTCAAATCGAAATAGTGTAGCAATGACAGGATGCACTAAAAAAAATCCTACCAGGCATGCTGATCCTTTGAAATATGCCTGACAGAGATTTTGAAGAAAGAAAAGCTTCTTGCCCATGTTCTATCTTTTCCTTTTTCATTAATCTTTGTTTCATAGAGTATTAGAGTGATCTTAGAGGACATGCAGTCCAACCTACTCTTGATCAGAAATTACTTTAGACAAGATAACTTTTTTTAACTATAAAAATATAAACTATATGAATTATAATAGTGTTAATAGAGATGAGTGAGAGAAGAACAAGGAATAGTTGATAGTGCTTTACACATAATTAGCATTTAATAATTACTTGTTGCCTTAACTTGACAACAGCATGACATCTATGGCAAGGAGCAAATTCCTTTCTATAGTTCAAGTATAATTGTTGCAAATCATTTTCCTTGGTAGAAAAAAACAGAAGTAAAAGGGAAATTGAGCACTACCCATTCTCATTCCATCCTTGACAAAATAGTGGCTTATTGTGCTCTTATCCTGGCTAAAAAAACATAAAATTTTATTCGTATTCCTCCTCTTTTCTTTTCCCAGGAACCTACTCCATACAATAAGAAATATTTTGGAGAGAACTATTTCAATAAAGTCACAGGGTTAGAAGCTACATTATAAGTGATTGAAAAAGTATGAGAGGTAAGGAAATACAGCCATTCTGTTTAGCCTCTACTTTTTAGAAGATTAACGGTGTTTGCATTTAGCACTTATCACAAACCTCTGTTCATGTATACTTGCTATGCTAAACCTTTTCTATTCCATCCTGTTATGTGCCGCCTCTTTCTTTAGGCTGGACTTGAATTCAGGTCTTCATGACCATTCCAGAGCCAGTGCTCTATCTACTGTGCAACCTAGCTGCCTCACATACCCTCTCTTTTGTGTTTTTCACATGTCATTTTAAAAATCTGAGCTTGCTGGTGAGTTCTCAGAACATTATTCTTCATATGAGTTTGTAGGATTTTCAGAATTTCATCCCAGGGATCCCCCTAATGCCCCTATCTTTTGAATTTCTCCTTCCATGTCAGATCCTCCTCTCTATAAAAACTAACTTGAAAAAATAGATCTAAATAATTCATTATTCATACCAAGGTAGAAATTCAATTTTGTTCAAAAAACATTTATTGACTACCTACTCTAACAGATTGACTGATAAGGTTTAAAGTGGTATTTCTCAAGGTTTTTGCATTTTAATGGTGGAAATCCTAAACCAAAGGAATTACAATCTCATGATGAGATTTCAGTCCTTATAAGATGAATGAAGACAACTTGGTTCCCTACTAGGTCTTCAAACTAACCATATTATATTGCTCCCCTCTTTCACTGTTAATCTCCTAAAAAGCAGAAGCTAAACAGAATGACTGTATTTCCTCACCTCTCATTCCTTTCTTAAGCACTTATAATTTAGCTTCTGACCCCATGACTCTATTGAAATAGTTCTCTCCAAAATATTACTTATCATATGGAGTAGGTGCCTGGGAGAGGGAAAGAGGAGGGATACAGGCAAAATTTTTTGTAGACATAGGGGTACAAATACAAAAAGAAAATATTTCCTATTTGGGGGGCACTTATAATCTTGTCAGGGGAAACAATATGTAAATATAGACATGTGCAAAAATACATTAAAAAGACATAAATCAATTTGAGAGAAAGGCATAGCAAGTGGACATTACATAAGAAATGGTGCTTCATTTGAGTTTTGAAGAATACATGATTCTCAAAGATAAAGAAAGGCAAGGAATTCCTTATACACATGGAACACATTCCAGTACCAAGACACAGACAAAAACAATAAAATGAGTTCATGAAGAGGAGCAATGTGTTAACATGCTTTAAATGCCAAGCTGAGGCATATACACTTGAAATTTAGGAATCCAGAAGAATGTGTTGAATGAGAAGAGGTGTCCTACATTTTAAGAAAAGTCACTTTGCTAGCAAGACTGGAGGGCAGCTTAAATAGAAGAGAAATTTGAAGCAAAAAGTTAAATTATTGAAGTAATCCTCATCAAAGTTATCAGAGTTTGAACTAGGAGAGTGGGTAACTTGGTAGAAAAGAGAGAACATATACAAAGTATGTTATAAAGGGAAAAGATAGGGTTTGAAAATGAATTGTATATACATCATGAGAGTGAGGAGTCAAGGCTGACACCCAAGTTATAAATCTGCATGCAATTAGTTTGGTCCAAAATTAGACAGAAGAAGAGTGACTTGAATTTCTTTGGACAAATTTCAAAGTTTTTTAATTGTTGCAAACCTCCCTAAAACAAAGGTCCATCTTTGTAATATCTATTTTCATTCACTGTAGGTATTCAGTTATGGATAATGCAATACTACAGTCTGAAAAATTGAAATGAAAGATTATTCAGAAGGCAATGAAGAAACATGCAGTGGTTGTGTGAGAACTTCAGCACATTACAAACAAATACCTGCAAAGAAGTATAGTTACCAAAAAGTTGTCAAATACAATAAAATATAGATAACATTACATTTAAAATTAAGCCAACATATAGTCTGTCAAGATCCTTATGTATAAATTAATGTTACCATTTCTATTTGACTCCATTGGTTGTAAAAGCTATAATCAAAGATATATATATATATAAGGAAAAATGAAAATAAGGTATTCACATCCAAGAAAGAAGGATAATCAATTACCAACCTGCATGCTTCACAGGTATCTTTGAAAGGCCAAGAGAAAGGAAGGGAAGGCTCTTAGTATAATGAAGGGGTCTCCTATGACAAATTTGTGAGAAGACAAGAACAACTGTTTTCCAAGATGTCAGTCATAACCATCAATTTGTAATCCACATCACTGAATGCAGTATCTCCATCAATGATATCACAGATCCATTTGAGTCTTCCCAACATTTACAAGACACATGGAATTCCACTGAATAGGTGCTTAACAAATATTTACTATTGTTGTTGAGAACTTCTCTACTTTGATGGATTGTCATAACAACCCTCTTACTTTGTCTTTTTTGATAGGGATTTTCCAAATAAGGAATTAACAAGACTCTTTTCTATGTCACTTCCTTGATTTATTAAGGAACTTTTTACACTTTGGTATAAAGCCAGGAATATAATAAATGCTGTCTATCTAATGTAGAGAAAATGGGTGGGGGCTCTATTTTTAACAAAAGATGAAAAGTTATTAAAACACAATAAGTGTCTGCCGACTGGGGGAGGGGATGAGGAGAAGGGAGTGAAAAATTTTAGAACACAGGGTTTTGTAGGGTTCAATATTGAAAATTATCCATGTATGTATTAAAAAAAATAAAAAGCTATAATTTTTAAAAAAATGTGTCAATTAGTCAAGGAAGTTTGATTTTTGTGAGAATGGAAATTTACTCCAGTCCAGTATAGATCACACCAGTCTATAACTTTGAATCCCAAAGCCAATATAGATTAAAAGAGTCTAGGTAATAATATTTGATCTACATTTTTATGAACAAAACCAGCTTTTTTATTGTGTAAAATAAAGTATGAAGTATCATGTATATTGCAAAATGATCTTTGTGAAGTGTTTTGCAAACCTTAATATGTTATATAAATGTTAGTTTACATGCCAGTTGTTATTGTTATATGATCAGAGCCAATTTTCAGTTTTTGTGCTTAATAATAGCATGCATTTATATAAATATATTATGTAAACTTATCTTTTATTATATCAAATGAAATCCTTTTATTTCATCAACTTGGTTGGGAAGAAATACAAAGAATCTCCCCCTCTTTTAATAATAATGTTCTAAAATTTGGTTTGGTTTTCTTTTCTTTTTTGGGACACACTAAGAGACTTAGTAAATTTTCAAGGTGCATCTATATTTATAAATAATTTAAAGTTCTCAGATAATGGCTTCAATGGTACTCCTTAATTTTCTCCATTCCCTGATATCAACCAAAAACTAGCCAGTATTCATAGCATTGTTGAAACACTCTCCAAATATTTAATGGGTTAGATTAATATTAACTTGTAGCAAGCAGGTAAGAGAACAAATTATAGCTTACAAACTGAGAGAGCAGCTATTAGGCTTCAATGAATGCAGCCAAAGATATTTTTGAGGAGTTATTGGACACCAATAGCATAAAAAGAGACTGTTAAAGATAATGGCTGTCAGCACAGCAAGGAAGGCAAAAAGTTCTCTTTATAACTTCAGTGGAAATGTACTAAAACAACAAAGTGCTGGGTAAGACATGAAAGAGTAATTAAATATGATCACAAACAGCATATCCCTAGAGATATTAGACTTTTTATTCTGCCAGGACTACAAATTGTCAAGATTTTGAGTAAATCACAAAAACAATCGTTGAAAGTGTAAGTAAGCACCTGCAATGAAGGACTATTTTAAGGAACTGAAGGCTGACAAGCAAAGCAAGGACTAAATTGGGCATAAGCACAGGAATAAGTACAGAGAATAAAAAAAAAACACTGTTTAAGAGCAATAGTTGAAAACTAGAAGGAGATTTGGCACCAGTGTTTACATTTGTAGAGGAAACTTATAAGCTAGTCATAATGTGTATTTTCTAACATTTTAACCCATGTTTGTGTTTGCAGAAGTGAGCACTGGAAGAAAATTATATTCAGATTTCCAGGATGAGATGGTTTAACTACCTCATAATTCTTCAAATAATTCAGAAGTAAAACTTTTGGTGCAGAGCTTTCTGAATGACAAACAATCTATAAGGCTTAAAATAAGAATTTAAAAATAAGAACATTAAAAGCAAATGAAAAGGTATGTACAGTGAGAGCTTTTACAAAGTTTAATCCTATCATCATAAACAGGAAAACCAAATAAGTTGCCAAATGGTTATGACATACATATTTGTATGAATCAGAAATGTTTGGCAAGGCAAAATATTGAAAGCCTACCTTTCACAATTTTCTTCCATTTCTTAGCTAAATTCACATCCTTTGAAAGGTATTTGCATTTTACCATCCTATCTCCCTAAAAAAGAGAAAGTGAATATAGTACTTTTCAAAGTGTGGTCCCAGAATGCTGTTGGTCCACAAGACCCTTTTATTAGGGGTCTACAAGGTCAGAAATGTAATAATAATAATAGTAATAAAACAGTAATGTTGTTTTCCTGTTAAAATACTTTTCCAACCACATATCTATATGGTGTCAGATTTTCTCCATATGCCTCAATTAAGACATGATATAACAATAAATTTGATTCAAAATCAATCAATGAGAATCCTATTATCTTTTGTTAAACCAGACCTTAAAGAAATTTGCAAAATTGTGTTAAACAATACCACTCTTCTCACTATTTTTTATTTTAGAAAAGTCAAATATTTTCATAAAATACTGTCAGCATGTAGTAAGTTTATTTTTAATGTTATTTTAATGGATTAATAAATATATATTTTAAATTTACCAGCTTATTTTCTAGTACATTGAACAATGAAAGACATTTTTGTTCAATTGTTTCAATCATGTCCAACTTTTTATGACCCCATTTGGAGTTTTCTTGAATTACTGAAGTAATTTGTCATTTCCTTCTCTAACTCATTTTACAAATGAGGAAAGTGAGGTGAACAGAGTTATGTCACTTGTCTAAAGTCACAGAACTAGTACAAATCTTAAGCCAGATTTGAATTCAGGAAGATGAGGTTTTTTTTTAGCTCTAGACCTGGTACTCTATCCATTGTGCCACCTAGCTGCCCATTAGAACATATAATGTACGTAAATAAATGCTCTTTGTGATCCTATGACCAAAATATTTGAGAACTACTAGTATTATAGATAAAGAGCTGGCCTCAAAATCAAGAAATACTGTATTCAAGTCTTGTCTCTGAAACATGTTGGTTCGGTTGCCCAGGGCAAGATTTTGATGCCATCATTGCTCCAGATAAGACCCTATATGTTACAGACAAGGTGCCAATCAACACAGATTTTTTAAAAAAGAGTATCCTCATAAGGAGGACCCCACACAATTGTAATCACATATCTAGTCCCTATTTCACTTAGATTACTCTTTGACTGAGTCTCCAGAGTTGAGAAAAGATGATTGAGGGCTAAGTTAAAAGCCAAGTTTTTTTCAAAACATGTGCATGGATAAGTCTACAACATTAGCCCTTGCAAAATCTTGTGTTCCAGTTTCCCTTCCTCTTCTCCTGCTCTCCTCCCCTAGATGGCAAGTAGTCCAATATATGTTAAATCAAATATATAAATTTATATTTATATAATTACTTGCTGTACAAGAAAAATCAAATCACACATGGTGAAGAAAATAAAATGTAAGCAAACAACAAAAAGAGTGAGAATGCTATATTGTGCACCACACCCAGTTCCTATAGGCCTCTCTCTGGGTGTGGATGGCTCTCTTCATCACAAGATCATTAGAACTGGTCTGAATCATTTCATTATTGAAGAGAACCATGTCCATCAGAACTGATCATCGTATACTATTGCTATTGCCGTGTATAATGATCTCCTGGTTCTGCTCATTTCACTTAGGATCAGTTCATGGAAGTCTCTCCAGTCCTCTCTAAAATCATCCTGCTTATTGGTTCTTATGGAACAATATATTTAACAGCATTGATAGCCCATGATTTATTCAGCCATTCTCCAAATGATGGGCATTCATTCAGTTTCAAGTTTCTTGCCACTACAAAAAAGGACTGCCATAAACATTTTTGCAAATGAGGGTCCCATTCCCTTCTTTAAAATCTCTTTGAGATATGAATCCAGTAAAAAACACTGCTGAATCAAAGGCTATGCACAGTTTGATAACGTTTTGGACATAATTCCAAATTGCTCTCCAGAATGGTTGGATCTGTTCACAATTCCACCAATAATGTATTAGTGTCCCAGATTTCCCTCATCTGCTCCAACATTTGTCATTATTTTTCCTGTCATTGTAGCCAATCTGAGAGTTGTATAGAGGTACCTCAGAGTTGTCTTACTTTGTAATTCTCTGATCAATAATGATTTAGAGCCTCTTTTCAATATGACCAGAGATGGTTTCAATTTCTTCATTTGAAAACTGCTTATTCAGATTAAGGTGGGGGCGGAGCCAAGATGGCGGAGTGAAAAGGTGACTTTCTGCCTCTCCTCCGATCTTCTCTCAAATCAACAATAAAATAAGCCTCTAAACTGATCTTCAAGTCAACGAACTCAGAAATATTTGGACACTGCTCTCCGGATAACATCATATCAGATTAGTCTGAATCAGGACAGAGAGATAAATAGATGACTCCTGTGTAGGCTGGAAGTGAGGGTGGGACTCAGCTCAGCTCATCCTGGCAGAAATTCCAAACTCCAAACTCCAAATTCCAAACACCTGGAGTTTATCTGAGGCACTCCGGACACTCTGCCCTGATTGGGGGCAGGTGTTCTGGCAGACTTGCCTTGTTTAAGGAGTAATTCGGACTTAGTCCTAGCCCCCACCGCCCAGCACCTTAAGTCAACTCGCCGAAGTGCCCCAGGGCAAAGCTTTTCAGCCGCCTTTCAGCCACCGGTTTTTTTCCCTACTTTAAAGAGATATCCATGCTGTCTAAAAAAAAAAATGAAGAAGCAAAAGAGAGCTCTCACCATAGACAGCTTTTATCAAGGCAAAGAAGCGAGGACCCCAGATACTGAGGTTCCTTTAGACAAAACTCCAGAGAAAATCAGCAAGGACCATCACTGGTCCCCTTTTCAAAAGGCCTTTCTGTAAGATTGCATAAAGAACGTCAAAAGAGAGCTGGAGGATAAATGGGAAAATAAACTGAAATCAGTGCAAGAAGGATACAACATCTTGCAAGAAGGATATGATGACCTGCAAAAGAGATATGAAAAAGACACCAATTTATTGAAAAATAAAATTAGTGAAGTGGAAAAAGAGTGAAATGAACAATTTGGCCAGTTACAAAAGGAGCTTAAAAAGGTAACTGAAGAAAACAACACTTTAAAAATAAGAATTGCATAAATGACTCAATAAGACTTCAAGAATCAGTCAAACAAAAACAAAAAAATGAAAAATTAGAAGAAAATATGAAATATCTCCTAGGAAAAACAACTGACTTGGAAAATAGATCTAGGAGAGACAATCTAAGGATTATTGGACTTCCTGAAAGCCATGATGAAAAAAAGAATCTAAACAGTATCTTCCAGGAAATCCTGAAAGAAAACTGCCCTGAGATTGTAGAATCAAAGGGCAAAATCACCATTGAAAGAATTCACCAATCACCTCCTAAAAGAGACCCAAAAATTAAGACCCTGAGGAATATTGTGGCTAAATTTCAGGCCTATAGCACCAAGGAAAAGATTCTGCTAGCAGCTAGAAAGAAACAATTTAAATACCAAGGATCAATAATTAGAATGACACAGGATCTGTCAGCCTCCACACTGAAGGATCGAAGGGCCTGGAACCAGATATTCCAAAAGGAAAAGGAACTTGGATTACAGCCAAGAATAACCTATTCCGGTTGGAATGAGCATTATCCCCCAGGGAAGAAGATGGTCATTCAATGATATAGGTGAATTTCACCTATTTCTAATGAAAACACCGGATCTGAACAAAAAAATTGACATCAAAACACAGAACTCAAGAGAAGCATAAAAAGGTAAAAAGGAAAGGACTCTTGAGAACTTTATTTCTACTATGGGGATACTTAAAGTTTGGGGGTATAATTAACTAGATATTACTTTGATAATATGAAAAAGAGAACTAGAGGGGAAAAGGTTGTCATACTGGGGAAAAGAGGGGAAAAGTGGTAAAATAAGATCTAAAAAAAAGGAGGTAAAAACAAGGTAAAATCACTTGAAGAGGCAAAGAAAACCTAATATAATTGAGAGAAAGAGGGGAGGGAGATGAGCATTGTGTAAATCTTACTCTCTTCAGGTTGGGTTCTAAAAGTGTATATCAGACATTTGATTTCACATAGAAACTTGTCTGTTACTAGAGGGAAGTGGGAGGGAAAGGAAGAAAAGTAAGGGACAAACTAATAGAAGGGAAAATAGAAGAATCAGGGGAAAGGAGTAAAAAACAGGGGGAGGGGATCTAAAGGGTGGTGGATTGTTTGGGGGAGGGGTCATCAAAAGCAAAGTACTGAAGAGGGGGGCAGAGAGAAAGGGGAAAGGAAAGGGGAAAACATAAATTGGGTAAATAAGATGGCAGGATTAGTTATTCTAACTGTGAATGTGAATGGCATGAACTCTCCCATAAAGCAGAAGTGGATATCAGGCTGGATTAAAAACCAGAATCCCACAATATGTTGTCTACAAGAAACACATCTAAAACATAGTGACACATATAGGATGAAGGTAAACGGCTGGAGTAGAAAATATTATCCTTCAGGGGAACAAAAAAAGCAGGGGTAGCAATCCTTATCTCAGATCAAGTAAAAGCCAAGATACATCTAATCAAAAGAGATAAGGAAGGAAACTATATTTTATTAAAGAGTACCATAGATAATGTAGCAATATCTATACTAAATATATATGCACCAAGTGCAATAGCACACAAATTCCTAGGGGTGTAATTAAGAGAGATGCAAGAAGAAATAGACAGCCAAACTATACTAGTGGGGGATCTCAACCTTGCTCTCTCAGAATTAGATAAATAAAACTACAAAATAAACAAGAAAAAAACTAGGGAGGTAAACCAATTGTTAGAAAAGTTAGGTATGATAGATCTATGGAAAAAGTTGAATTGAGACAGTAGGAAGTTTACTTTTTTCTCAGCAGTCCATGGAACCTATACAAAAATTGACCATGTGTTAGGGCATAAAAACCTCAAAATCAAATGCAGAAAGGCAGAAATAGTAAATGCATCCTTTTCAGATCATGATGCAATAAAAGCCACATGCAATATAAGGCCAGGAGAAAATAAACCCAAAGTTAATTGGAAATTAAATAATCTAATCCTGGAGAATGAATGGGTGAAAGAGCAAATCATAGACACAATCAATAATTTCATCCAGGAGAATGACAATAAGGAGACAACATACCAAAATTTGTGGGATACGGCCAAAGCGGTTATAAGGGGCAATTTTATATCTCTAGATGCTTACTTGCATAAAATAGAGAAAGAAAACATCAATGAATTGAGCTTATTATTAAAAAAAACTAGAAAAAGAACAAATTAAAAACCCTCAATTAAATACCAAATTGGAAATTCTAAAAGTAAAAGGAGAAATTAATAAAATTGAAAATAAGAAAACTATTGAGTTGATAAATAAAACTGAGTTGGTTCTACCAAAAAACCCAACAAAATAGATAAGCCTTTAGTTAATTTGATGAGAAAAAGGAAAGAGGAAAGTCAAATATTTAGTCTCAAGAGTGATAAGGGAGAACTTTCCTCCAATGAAGAGGAAATTAGAGCAATAATTAGGAGTTACTTTGCCCAACTTTATGCCAGTAAGTTTGATAATCTAAATGAAATGGAGGAATATCTACAAAAATATAGATTGCCCAGGTTAACAGAAGAGGATATAAATTATTTAAATAGCCCCATATCAGAAAAAGAAATAGAACAAGCTATTAACCAACTCCCTAAGAAAAAATCTCCAGGGCCAGATGGATTTACACGTGAATTCTACCAAACATTCAAAGAACAATTAATTCCAATACTACACAAACTATTTGAGAACATAGGGACAGAAGGTATACTCTAAGAATACTTCTATGAGACTGATATGGTGCTGATAGCTAAACCAGGTAGGGTGAAAACAGAGAAAGAATATTATAGACCAATTTCCCTAATGAATATTGATGCAAAAATTTTAAATAAGACAATAGCAATGAGATTACAGAAAGTCATCCCCAGGATAACACACTATGACCAAGTAGGATTTATACCAGGGATGCAGGGCTCGTTCAATATTAGGAAAACTATCAGCATAATTAATTATATTAATAATCAAACTAACAAAAACCATATGATCATCTAAATAGATGCAGAAAAAGCGTTTGATAAAATCCAACACCCTTTCCTGTTAAAAACACTAGAGAGTATAGGAATAAATGGGCTTTTCCTTAAAACGATCAGTAGCATCTATTTAAAACCATCATCAAGCATCATATGTAATGGAGACAAACTAAAACCATTCCCCATAAGATCAGGAGTGAAACAAGGCTGCCCACTGTCACCATTACTATTTAATATTGTATTAGAAATGTTAGCTTTAGCAATAAGAGAAGAAAAAGAGATAAAAGGAATCAGAGTAGGTAATGAAGAAACCAAATTATCACTCTTTGCAGATGACATCATGGTATACTTAGAGAACCCTAGAGACTCAATTAAAAAACTACTAGAAACAATTCACAACTTTAGCAGTGGCAGGATTCAAAATTAATCCACATAAATCATCAGCATTTTTATATATTACCAACAAAGTTCAGCAGCAAGAGATAATACAAAAAGAAATTCCATTCCAAATAGCAGATGATAGGATAAAATATTTGGGAATCTATCTGCCAAGGAAAAGTCAGTAACTATACGAACTAAATTACAAAACACTTTCCACACAAATAAAATCAGACGTAATCAATTGGAAAAACATTAAGTGCTCATGGGTAGGCTGAGCGAACATAATAAAAATGACAATACTACCCAAACTAATCTACCTATTTAGTGCCATACCAGTCAAACTCCCAAGAAATTATTTTACAGATCTAGAAAAAATAGTAGCAAAGTTCATTTGGAAGAACAAAAGGTCAAGGATTTCAAGGGGATTAATGAAAAAAAAGGCAGATGAAGGTGGCCTTGCTGTACCAGATTTAAAACTGTATTATAAAGCAGCGGTCATCAAAACCGTTTGGTACTGGCTAAGAAATAGAGCAGCTGATCAGTGCCACAGGATAGAATATCAGGACAATCTAGGCAATAACCTTAACAATCTAGTATTCGATAAACCCAAAGACCCCAGCTTTTGGGACAAATACTCACTATTCGGCAAAAACTGCTGGGAAAATTGGAAACTAG
>JAJPUD010007475.1:52547-74987 GCA_023553655.1 Myrmecobius fasciatus | reverse complement strand
TTGTCTCAAACCAGTTCCAATTGTTCACTGAAGAAAACCATATATATCCTGAGAGAGGGATATGAAATATGGACCCCAACGTAATCTTTTTATGATCTCTATTGACATTTGCTTGCATTGTGTTTCCTTTCTCTGATTCTTTTTTTTTCTTATAGATAGGATTTTTCTTGCATAACTTCTCAAGCATTTCAACCTTATTAACATTAGTGGACTTCCTGCCATCTAGGGGAGGGCAGGGGACTTGGGGTAAAATTTGTAATGGAAAGCTTTGTAAAGATCAATGTTGGGGAACTACCCATACATATGTTATACAAATAAAAAACTTTAATAAAAAAAGAAAAAATCCATTAAGGTGACAAAAAAAAGAAAACTGCTTGTTCATATCCTTTGACCAATTATCAATTAGAGAATGGCTTGAATTGTTATACATTTGAGTCAATTCTCTATATATTTTAGAAATGAGGCCTTTATCAGAACCCTTGAATGTAAAAATTATTGCCAGTTTATTGCTTCCCTTCTAATCTTATCTGCATTAGTTTTGTTTGTATAAAGCCTTTTTAACTTAATATAATAGAACTTACATATTTTGTGATCAATAAGGATCTCTAATTCTTCTTTGGTCACAAATTCCTTCCTCTTCCACAGATCTGAGAGGGAAACTATGCTATGTTCTTCTAATTTGCTTATAATATCATTCTTTATGTCTGAATCATGAACCCATTTTGACCTTATCTTGGTATATGGTATTAGGTGTGGGTCAATGCCTAGTTTCTTCCATACTAGTTTCCAATTTTCCCAGCATTTTTTGTCAGATAGTGAATTCTTATCTCCAAAGGTGGGGTCTTTGGGTTTGTCAAGCAATAGATTATTGTAGTCATTGACTATGTTGTCCTGTGAACAGGAATGATAGTAAAATAATAAAATTTAAAAAAAAAACATATTTTGGTCCTGGTGTGATTCATCCTGGGAAAAATAAACTTGGCTTTAAAAAAAATGTACTTGGCTTTTAACTTAGCTTTCAATTCCATTCCACTGATTGACTATTCTCTTTCTTAGCCAGTACCAAATGGTTTTGCATAATAATATAGTTTTAGGTCTGGCACAGCTAGATCATCTTCATTGGCATTTTTCTTTTCATTAATTCCCTTCAACCTCTTCATCTTTTGTTCTTCCACATGAATTTTGTTATTATTTTTCTAGGCCTGTAAAATAATCCTTGGGAGTTTGATTGGTATAGCACTAAATAGATTAATTTAGGCAGTATTGTCATTTTCATTGTATTCACTTGAACTATCCAAGAGCAGCTGATATTTTTCCAATTGTTGAGATCTGACTTTGTGTGGAAAGTGTTTTGTAGTTGTGTTCATATAGCTCCTGACTTTCCCTTGACAGATAAATTCCCAAATATTTTATACTATCAACAACTTTTTTAGAGAGAATTTCACTTTGTATCTCTTACTGCTGGACTTTGTTGGTGATGTATAAAAATGCTGATGATTTACGTGGATGTTTTTGGATCTTGCAATTTTGCTAAAGTTGTGGATTATTTCTAAGAGTTTTTTAGTTGATTCTGTAGGGTACTCTATATACTATCATATCATCTGCAAAAAGTGATAATTTGGTTTCCTTGTTACCAACTTTAATTCCTTCAATCTCTTTTTCTTCTTTTATTACCAAAACTAACATATCTAATACAGTATTGAATGTAGTGGGCAACCTTGTGTCATCCTTGATCTTATTGGAAATGGTTCTAGTTTATCCCCATTACTTATGATGCTTACTGATAGTTTTAAGTAGATGCTACTGATCATTTTAGGGAAAAGCCCATTTACTCCAATACTCTCTAGTGTTTTTAATAGGAATGGTTGTTGGATTTTATCGAATTATTTTTCTGCATCTATTGAGATAATCATGTGGTTTTTGTTAGTTTGGTTATTGATATAGCCAATTATTCTAATAGTTTTCCTAATATTGAACCAGCTTTGCATTCCTGGTATAAATCTTATTTAGTCATGGTGTATTATCCTGGGAATGACTTTCTGTAATCTTTTTGCTAATATTTTATTTAAGATTTTTGCATCTATCTTCATTAGGGAAATTGGTCTATAATTTTCTTTTTCTGTTTTCATCCTACCTGATTTAGGTATCAGGATCATGTCTGTACCATAAAAGGAATTTGGAAGGAGTCCTTTCTTTATTTTTTCAAATAGGTTGTATGATACTGGAGTTAATTGTTCTTTAAATGTTTGGTAGAATTCACATATAAATCCATGTGGTCCTGGGCATTTTTTCTTAGAGTTGATTAATAGCTTGTTCTGTTTCTTTTTCTAAAATAGGACTGTTTAAGTAATTTATTTCCTCTTCCATTTATCTAGGTAACCTATATTTTTCTAAGTATTCCTTCATATCACTTAAATTATCAGATTAACTGGCATATAGTTGGGCAAAATGACTTCTAATTATTGCTCTAATTTCTTTTTTTAATTAAAGCTTTTTATTTGCATAACATATGTATGGGTAGATCCTCAACATTGATCCTTACAAAGCTTTCCATTACAAATTTTCCCTCTAGTCCCCTCCCCTCCCCTAGATGACAGGAAGTCCACTACATGTTAATTATATTAAAATACTTGACAAGTCAAATATATGTATACATATTTCCATACTTATCTTGCTATGCAAGAACAATCTTATTTACGTGAACAACAAATATCTGAGAGAGGAAACACAATGCAAGCAAACATCGATAGAAACCATGAAAATGTTATGTTGTCCACATTTCATATCCCTCTCTCTGGGTGTATATGGCTTTCTTCACTGAACAATTGGAACTAGTTAGAAACATTTCATAGTTGAAGAAAGCCATGTCCATCAGAATTGATCATCATATAATATTGTTATTGCTGTGTATAATGATCTCCTGATTCTGCTCATTTCACTCACCATCAGTCCATGCAAGTCTCTCCAGGCCTCTCTGAAATCATCCTGCTGGTCGTTTCTTATAGAACAATAATATTTCATAATTTATTCACCATTTTCCAATTGATGGGCATCCATTCAGTTTCCACTTTCTATTGACTACAAAAAGGGCTGCCACAAACATTCTTGCACAGGTGGGTCCCTTTCCCTCCTCTAAAATCTCTTTGGGATATAAGCCTAATAGAAACACTGCTGGGTGAAAGGGTATGCACAGTTTGATAACTTTTTGAGCATAGCTCCAAATTGCTCTCCAGAATGGTGGGATCTGCCAGAACACCTGCCCCCAATCAGGGCAGAGTGTCCCAAGTGCCTCAGATACACTCCAGGTGTTTGGAGTTTGGAGTTTCTGCCATGCTGAGCTGAGTCCCACCCTCACTTCCAGGCTGCACCAAGTAAACTGTTTACCCCTCTGCCTGAGTTAAACAGAACTGATATTAAGATTTCAGAGATATCCGCAAGCAATGTCCAAATATTTCTGGATTCGTTGACTTGAAGATCAGTTCATAGGCTTATTTTATTGTTGATTTGAGAGAAGATTGGAGGAGGACACAGAGAGTCATGTTTTCACTCCTCCATCTTGACTACCTGGCTAATACTTTTTGTGGCTCCTTGGTATTTGAGTTGTTCCTTTCTGACTGCTTATAATATTTTACCTTGGTTTGATATTTCTGAAATTTAACCACAATATTTCTTGGACTTTTCATTTTGGGGTCTCTTTCAGGAAGTGATTGGTGAATTCTTTCCATGGCTATTTTACCTTCTGATTCTATGACATTGGGGCAGTTCTCTTTGATGATTTCCTGTAAGATAATGTCGGTTCTTTTTTTCATCATGGTTTTCAGGAAGTCCAATAATCCTTAGATTGTCTCTCCTAGATGTATTTTTCCAGGCCAATTGTTTTCCCAAGTAGATATTTTACATTTTCTTCTATTTTTTTTCATTTTTTTTGTTTTGTTTGACTGATTCCTGATGTCTCATTGAGTCAATCATTTCCATTTATTTAGTCCTGATTTTTAGTGAATTATTTTCTTCATTTACCTTTTTAGTTCTTTTTGTATTTCCCAATCGAATTTTTAAATGAGTTGTTTTGTTCTATGATTTTTTTCCATTTCACAAATTCTTCAGAGAGTTGTTTTCTTTTTCCATTTCCATTTTGCAATAGTCAAATCTGTCTTATAAGGTGTCATATACTTTTTCCATTTCACTAAATCTATTTTGTAAGGAGTTTTCTTCAGATAATTTTTGTTTCCTTTTCTAAACTCTTTTGCAAAGTTCTAATTTCTTTTCCTTATTTTTCCCATCTCTCTTTTTAAAGATATTTTTTTAATTTCTTCCCACAAAGTCTTGTGAGGTGGGGACCAATTTATACCACCCTTTGGAGCTTCAATTAGAGACTATTTGCTTTTAGTGACCTCAGAATTTGAAATCTGTTCTCTTTCACCATAAAAATTATCTATGGCCAGAGTTCTTCTTGGTTTTTTTTTGCTCATTTTTAAAAAGCTGGTATCTCCTTTTAGGGCAAAAGAGAGATTGTCCAAGTTTCTTCTACAAGCAGCAGAGGCTGCACTGGGTCAGTGCTGAGTGACTTACTGGTGCTGGTTGAGCCAGGTCCTATGAAATTCTGGCTTTTCAGGGATCACTATTTACCTTTTGTGTTTGTGTTGAATGTTTCATAACTTCTCTGCTGATCTGGCTTGCAACCAGGATTGAGTAGCCAACACTGCTGTAGATTTCTGTGCACAGATTCTTCCGCATGCACCACCCTGGGTCTGAGCTGCCTGCACTCAGCATCTTTGCTTGGCCTGTTTGTGTTTGGTCCGTCTCTCCATGGCTGATTGAAACAGACCTTTTCTGGAGATCTTTGAGATTGTCTTCTGCTGGTAATTTGTTACACTCTCAATATTTGTGGGTTCTGTCAGTATAGAATTAATTCAGAGGCTGGATTTGCTAGTTAGTCTGAGGGTCATGGGAAGAGCTCAGAAAAAGATGTGTGTCCTCTCCACTATCTTGGCTCTGCTCCCCTTACTTACTTTTTTTTTAAAGAAAAAACTAGTTACTTTGTCAGGGGCCTACCAGTATTCCTTGTCTTACAAGTTGCTAGTAGATTTTGTTTCTGTCACAATATATTTTTCTTTTTTTTTTACTCTAATTTGCATGTCAAAGAGGTTAAATAAAAGGGGAAAAAGCCTAAATATACCAAAATATTCATGGCAGTAGTTTTCTGTAGTAATAAAATACTAAAAATAAAGTTAACATCCATTAACTTTGGAATGGCCAAACAATTTGTAGCATGTGAATGTTATATTATATTTTATGCCATCAGAAATTGTCAAATATTTAGAGAAATATGGTATAAATTGTATGAACTGGCATAGAATAGAATGCAATAAATTGTCATAACAATATATGCAATGACTACAATAATATAAATGTGAAAAAAACACCAAAGCCAAACACTGAATAATTTCAATAACCATTCTTATTCAGAAAATAAATGAAGCACCTTGCTCCTTTTGATAGAAAGAAGAACTAGAGGAATGGAATGGTGAACACATTGTCACACAAGGTCTGTTGATTGATTTCAATTAAATGTTGTTTCTCTATTATGATAGAAGACTGTTGGACTATGGATATGCCCTGGAATTGATTATAATATAGAAAAATACATAAATAAAACTTTTTTTTTAAAAAAAATTCAGATATCATTATACAGGGATTTTGCTAAATTTTGAGTAAATTTGACTACTTTGTGTTCATGATTATTGGTTGAGTCACCTTAGATGATATGGTAGCTGAACTACCTGGCACCTAAGTTGGAGCTCAATAAAATGCTTGTTGAATTTAATTGAATGGGTTCCTTTTTAGTCTGTGCTTGCCAACACATTTTCAGGGAGGGAACAAGAGACTTAGAAATCAATTGTCAGAATATTTTTCCAGCTTTCAAACAGACAAATCATTAAAATTTCAGAAAAAGTAGTAGTGAAACAATTTGCATGCTGATGGTTGTACTTTAGAAATGCCTGTACTAAAGAAGACATGTAGATAATTAAATAGTTCTCTGCAGTCAGAAAACCTTTATGAATTAATGAGAAGATGGAAAAATAGTAGAAACATAATATTTGAGGTCAGAGGAAGCCTAGCCTACTCAGACATTCAAGGTAATTAGTACAAAGTTGAAGATTATCATTAGATTCATCTACTTAGCTTCATTGAAACACAATCAATCATGAATAAGAAAACAATCAGACTATCCAGCAAATGCTTTTGTGATATTGACAGGCAATATGGTTCAAAATAAGCACTAGAAGAAAAATAAAAGATTTTTATAATATCTCTACTTTTTGTCACTTTTTGTTGCTCTTTTACATGATGCTAATTGGAAAGAAGAATTGAAAATAACAGAATTGGGAGTCAGAGGAACAGTAGTGGTGCAACTTTGGGTATCACATGAGTCACCTCTTTAGTCATGTAAAAGATGAGGGGTTGAACTTAGGTTCCTTCTAGCTCTCAACCTAAGATCCTACATGCTCTGCTTGCTTGCTGGCAGGACTCTATCCAATTCTTATTCTAGCTAGGTCTAGGATTGCCCCTGTTCTGCAAATCAGGCATTTACACAGAACACTGAAAGACTAAGTTCCTCTAACTGAATCCAATTGCCAAAATTAGTGAAAAGTTTTATTTGTTTGGCTAAGTTCCAAAAGCACAAAGCATTTGGATGCTTCAGCCTTCAAGGATGATAACTTTTGCCTGCTTCCTCCCACTGCTACTGATTTCTTCATATTTTAAGTTTTTAGCTTTTTCTCTTGTGTTATTATCCCCCTTGTCAAAAAAGCTTGCAGGAAATATTACTTTTAGGTCTGTATTATAAAAGAAAGATCATGAAAAAGGGAAAAAGACCTACATTTCAAAAATATTTATAACAATTCTTTAAGTGATGACAAAGAATTAGCAATTGAGGGGATGCCCATGAATTTGGGGATGACTTAAACAAGCTCTTGCATATAAAGTAATGGAATATCATTATGTTATAAGAAATAATGAGCATACATATGTATATAGTATTTATTATGTGCCATATGCTTTACAATTATTGCAGTAGATTCTTACAACAACACTAGTAGGTAGGTGTTATTATGCTCATAATACAGTGGAAAAAACTGAGGCAAACAGAGACTGAGTGATTTGCTCATAATCACACAGCTAATAAGTATCTGAGGTCACATTAGAACTCAAGTTTTCCTAGGCACAGCTTTCTATCCACTGTGCCCCCTAGTTGTCTCAGCAGCTGTTACTGATCTTTTTTTTTTAATTTTTAATTAATTAATTTTATTTTGCTATTTTATTGCTATTTTTAAAAATCAGATTACCTATTCACCAATTTTGTTACTTTTTTTATTAAAGCTTTTTATTTGCATAACATATGTATGGGTAGTTGCTCAACATTGATCCTTACAAAGCTTTCCATTACAAATTTTCCCCCTAGTCCCCTCCCCTCCCCTAGATGGCAGGAAGTCCACTACATGTTAATTATATTAAAATACTTGACAAGTCGAATATATGTATACATATTTCCATACTTATATTGCTGTGCAAGAACAATTGTATCTACATGAACAAAAAATATCTGAGAAAGGAAACCCAATATAAGCAAACATCAATAGAGATCATGGAAATGATATGTTGTGATCCACATTTCATATCCCTCTCTGTGGGTGTATATGGCTTTCTTCACTGAACAATTGGAATTGGTTTGAGACATTTCATTGGCTGTTACTGATCTTTAAGTTTTTCTTTCTTTTCAATGACCTCTAAGTTGTTTAATTTATCCTTGTTCATTTATGTTGGAGGTTTATAGTTATTTTCATGTTTTCTCATTTCTTCATTATTATCTTTTGCTTTTTTAGTGTTTATTGCTTTTTGAGATTTTTTTGCCTTCTCAAGATTTTTCTCTTCTTTATAATTTTTTTTAAATTCTGGGGCATTAAGAGAAATTCTATTTAAAATAATTGTTTATTTGGGAATCTATCTGCCAAGGGAAATTCAGGAACTATATAAAACACAACTACAAAACACTTTCTACACAAATAAATTCAGATGTAAAGAATTGGAAAAATATCAAATGTTCTTGAATGGGTAGAGTGGATATAATAAAAATGGCAATACTGTCAAATTTATTTATTTTATAGTATACCAAGCTCCCAACAAACTATTTTACTGACCTAGAAAAAATAACAACAAAATTCATTTGGAAAAAAACAAGTCAAGAATTTCAAGGGAATTGATTAAAAAATTCAAATGAAGGTGGCTTAGCTGTAAAAGATCTAAAATCATATTATAAAGCAGCAGTCAACAAAACGATTTGGTACTGGCTAAGAAAGAGAATAGTCAATCAGTGGAATGGGTTAGGTTCAAAATACAAAATAGTCAATGACTATAGTAATCTAGTGTTTGACAAACCCAAAGACCCCAGCTAAACTAGAGTCCTACAACCCGTGTTTCAATTGTAACTAACTAATTACTGCCTATATATCACTTTGGGTAAGTCACTTACTCTCTTTATGCTTCAGTTTCCATTATAAAATTATTTGGATTAGATGAATTCTATAATGCCATCTATAATTTTTGCCAATGGTCTAAAAGTGTAACTAGTCTTCCATATGACTTTTGCTAAATCAATCTAAGATTGCTGTGGCTTTCTTGGCAGTCATATCCTCTGTTGGTTCATATTGAGCTTGCAATCAACAAAATCCCCCAGGTCTTTTTCATGGGAACTACTGTTAAATCAGATTGCTTCAATCCTATTTTTTATATAATATATGTCAACCTAAGTGCAGGATATTACACTTGCCTCTATTGAGTATCATCTTATTTGTTTCAGTTAATCATTTTGTTTTTAATTCTATCTTCTCATATTTCAACTATTTCTCTCAGTTTTGGATCTTCTGAAAATGGTATAGATAAGTCTTCTATATCTTCATCCAGGTTATCAAAAATTTGGTTAGGACAGGAATAATACTATTTGGCAAAATATTAAATACCTTTCCATATTTACATAGATTAATACATTTTTAAGTTCAATTAAGTTCAAACCCATCTAACTATATTCTCACACAATGTATATTTCTTCTTGTCCACAAGAATAATTTTGGAAATGAGGGAGGGACTGAGGAAAGAAAGAAGGAAAGGAAAACTATGAAAAAATAAAGGAAGAATATAAGGAATAAATGTGGAAAAAAGGAAAATTGGAAAGAAGGAAGCAATGAAGGAAGGAAAGAAGGTAAGGAGATAAAAGAAGGAAATCTTTGCTCACAAAAATTTATTAATCTTAGCTTCTTATAAATGATGTTGATATATGTGTGTATGTATACAATTTTATGTTTTTCAAAGAATTTTCACATCCATGATTTGTTCATTCAATTTCAGGATGCCTTCAGTATGCAAGATACTACACCAAATGTGATAAGAATACAAAGACATATGACACTGTCTTAAAGAGGCATAAGATATTTGTTTCCCCATAATCCAATAAAGAAGAGAAGAGATAGAGAAAGAACTGAACTACAAGGTGGTATTGTATTGAATAGTAATGTAATAGGTGACAAAGGAGTGATCCAGACAGTCAGCACTATATAATGTTAGAGTCCTGACTAGAGTTATTCAAATTTCCTTTCTATTCCTCCTCCAGATTAGTAACTCTCAAAAAGGGGTGGGGAGAGAGAGAACAAATGTAATATCTGGGGAGTATATTTACTATATCTTCTGAAAGTGAGAGAGGAAAGTTTTACATAAAAAAAATAAAGTTGATCAAATAAATGGTCCAACCAGCTTTGTATTATTTCTGACTTTCACCATTAAATATTAGTGGGTGAAAAAATAATTATCTGAAATGATGTTTGATAATACCACATATAATATATGGATATAATACCCATGGTATAATGAATCTTTCTAATATGATTTAGGAGGCCTCTCTTTTTTTAACTTTCATGGATACTAATAGTCAGAAAAATTAAATAATTTGCCAAAAGTCGGTCACACAGTCATCTCAAATGAGAAGTCAAATCAGAAAATCCAAATCATGATTGAGACAAAGTTTCAGTTAGCCTAAAGGGAGACACCCTCAACTCCTATGCCCCCTCACACACATTCACACATACCTAGAGTCTTATTCTCCCAGTGGCTACCAGCAAAGAAAGAACAGCCACAACTCATACCTAGTCTGCAAAACATGAAAAATGAAAAATGAGTACCAGATATAGCCTGAGATATAGCAACTGTCTGTTTTCTTCATCAATCCTCAAAGAAAAAAAAGGAGGGAGCCTAGAACTTCTTCCTGATCAAGACAGATTTCTAAGATGAAAAGAAATTATGTTTTTTATAAATGCACCATATGTTTTTTCCCATTGCTTCTAACCTACCCAAGTGATAGCAATAGTCGAATAAAATTGATTTTCTTCCTTATGAGTTTTTTCATAACCTGGTTTTCCTCTCCCCCTTGGGATGCAAGGCAAAAATCATACTTTGTTTCTAAAGTTCCATAGATGATTGGAAGGGTGCCAAATTAATTTCAGGGATATTGTTCTTCCATAAGAGACAGGTCAGTTTTGAATAAAAAATGCCTTATCCAATTATCAACAGGAAATGATCCTTTCAACACATTCAAATGACCCATCACTACTTCTTCCCTAGAAGCATAATTTCAGCTTTCAGAGTAAATTATATTTGCAAGTATCTCAGTACTTGTATGAAGGGCTCTGAGAAAATGTGGCATGTTACTGCACTGCTACATGTTGAAATGAAAATCATACAGATTTTTTACCTTGACTCAAAATTTAGTCCTTTTATTCACTACACCACCATGCACTTTGGCACATAATATAGTGGAAATTCACGGTCTCATATTTCTAGTTCAATAAATCATACTGAATCACGCCTATATTCATCAGCCAGAGAGCTTGGTTCAACATGATGAATTAAACCAGGAATATAGACATACTTCATCCAATCTGACATTGCCCTGTCTAATATTATTTAGCAATAATATCATTAAAATATTATGACCAAACCTCTCCAAGAAATTTTAAACCATCCTATAATGTCATTAGACTTCATGCCTGAAGAGTCCTGGCTTATTATTTTTTCTTGTCACCCAAGTGGCTCTGGCTGCTGTTAACTCCCTGCCCCTGAAATGTTGTTTCCTCTAAATTCAATTTTATACAAAATCACTTAATGAACTTAAGTTGGAGTACAGATGTAAAAGTCAGTGAAAAATTTCTGGTTTCTATTTACTTAACTAAACACTCATCTGTTTAGTATTACTTTCCCTTCTAGCATAATTTCAATTAAGTAATAAGCCTTTCTTCAGTGATTCCTCACTGTGTTCTGGTACATGACAAAAGATTTAGCTAAGATGTTAATAATGACACGATGCACTTAATGCAGTGCCTGACACATAGTAGGTATTTGATAAATACTTGTTTCTTTCCTTCTTTCCTGTCTTTGTCTGATTATGTAACCAAAAGCAAATCCTTTTACCCTACAGTGCTTCAATCTGATAATGTGTAAAATAAGAAGAGTCATTTGTCCTTCCTGGCACAGGGAGTTATCTTGAGGGTCAAATTGAATTTCATACTATAAAATGTAAAATTAAGACTACCTAATTAAAATAGCTAACATTTATATAGCATTTTGACATTCATAAATCACTTACATTTACTACCTCATTTGATCCCTGCATTATCTTCTGACTTACAAATTTATATTTTCAACTGCCAGCGGGCATCTCCATCTGTTAGTTCTACCAATACCCTAAATGTAAAATATTAAAAAAACGCCCATATAAAAGGATTGTACTAGATGACCTATGATATCCCTTGTAGTTCTAGATTTAGATCCCAAGACCTCTCAGATAAATTCCCTCTTTTGTACTTCATTTGCGACCACCAGCACTAATATCAACACTCACTTATAGCTAGATTATTTCCAGAGCCTCCTATTTCTTTTTTTCCCCTAGCTCAACTCTCTCTCTCTCTCTCTCCACTCCTTCATTCAAATCTCCATCAGATCCATCATCCGTTCCAATAAATATGGTCAAAAATTTGATCAAAAATCTTTTAGTGGTTCCTTACTGCTGAGCAAGGAAAGTTCAAATGCAGTCTAAGTTATTGGTACTTCCTTCACAAATAACTTCATTCCCATTATGCGTCCATTGAATTGCTACCGTTAAAGCCCATTTTAAATGCTACCTTCTCCACAAACTCTTCCTGTTACACCATTGATATGGATATAATATCTGAGATCTTATATTTAAAAACATAAGGGACTTTAAAAGCCATGTAATCCAACTTCTTTACTCTGAAGATAAAGAAACAGAGTGAGGTTAAATGACTTTCTCAAGATATTACACAAATTAATGCCTGTGGCAAGATTTGAAGCCAGATCTTCTGACTCCATATCTAGTACACAATTGGCCAAGCCATGCCACATCCTGAAATGCATAAATTTATATCATGATTCACATTCTGCCAGGGCTTGAGCTTTAACTCACAGCACGACAAAGGCATGTTAAAAAGCCCTAACTACTTTTTGAGACAGCTGAGAACAGGGAGCTATAGTAATGTGACTATTCCGTCCAGTAATGTAAAATAGAACCTTTTCATGTCTGCCTTTCCTGTGTGATTCTGCCTCATTCCCTCCCACAGAATGTCCACTCAACGTACTGGAGGCTTTCCTCTAGACCACTTGACATTCTCTGGATGATGGTGCAGACTGTGAAATAATCACTAACTCACTACTAATTTACCTTTTTATTTGTTTTCCAGTTTTACACTTCTCTGATGAGAGCTTTTATAACTCTCTTGTGGTGATATTCCTGCAATTTGTTACAATTTACTCTAATCTATTATTTGGTTAATAATTCACCTTATTCTCTTATAGGGTGATCTTCAGCTTTAATTCCTCAGAGACAATGGTATTCTATGATAGCTGCACATCACTAGAGCATTATTATTTAAAAATGGTCCTTTTTTCAAAGAGAAGCAACTGTACAATTTCTCAAGGGAAATCCTGCATGCTCTCATCCTCCTTACTATTCCATAAACAGTGATTATTATCATTTGATTAGAAAATATTACATTGATTTTAAGGGGTATTGCAATATCTAATTACTCCAATGGAGTAGCTTAGTTATTTGGAAACCCTAGTGTTAAACCTCCTCTGAATTAATACTTCAAATCATGTTCATATTTATGGGTTGGAACTCTAGAGGGTGGCTTCTAGAGGAGTTGGTCTCCACTCCTAATAATTTAGTTCATGAATCCCCATTAGTGTGTTTTACCTTAGTAATTAGACAGTAGATACTATTTACTTTTAGCAAAGACATTTACTAAAAGGCTATATAAAGAAAAATAGATACAAAATATTCTTCCCAAAAACCCCTCCCAAATATAATATCTATGGGAAGAGTGGATTCAAGAAGAGAAGACTGGTAGTAAGATACAAATGTAGGAGATATATGTGGCTAAGACAATTCACAATTCTTAACACTGCAGGTCTCAGAAATCATTAATGTCCTTGGGAAGTCATCACAGATCTTCTTGCGTTATTTCAATTAGCCTTCTAGAAACTGTTGTTTTGAGTCTATATCTAGTTCTCTTCTCAAGTGACAAGGGTCTTGATTCCTTGAAGGTGTTTCCTCCTTTAGGTGATGGTATCTCTGCATTTGTATCTGTTTGAGAGAAAAAGTATGTTAGGGTTGGATGAATTGTTTTCTATTATTGGTCCAATTGCTTCTCTCAGTTATACGACCAACTGGGGTCAGAATAAGAAAGAAAAGAGAAATTTCTTACTACTCTACATAAAATCTACTGTTCAGGCTGCTAACAGCTTGCAAAGTCTTGAACCTCTTAAATTTGAACAGCTAAAATTTATCCAGAGTTTAGCTATTTAAAGTTTCCAGAGATGTGGCCAAATTTGTTTGCTTAGCCAATGGAGCCCATTTTTTCTATTGATACATTCAGATAAGTGTTTGCATCCTACAAAGGGATCAGGGAATGGACTTTTTTGAAAAATAGTTTAGCATCTCATTAAAATCTTGTTATATTTAATCTCTCTGACTAAATCTCTACTTTACCCTGATTTATCACTTGCATGCTATTTCACAGTTACTGTGTAAATTATTTGTCATGAAGTCAAAAAAACCTTGAACTCTTTCAAGAAATCCAAATAGGAAAATTCTTATTAGTAATTCATGATATAAAAATTATTATTAGCAGTTTTCATTAGTAGATATCTAAATGTAAGCATTCAAAAAAAAGAAGCTTTGACAATGTATTCTCAAATTTAACTGAATTTCATATATCAGAATTGACAAATTTTCTAACACAAAGCTTTTCTGATTGAATAAAAAATGTTATACCTGTCCTGAACCAGATGAGAAGAATCATCTTCACAAATATACATGTCTGTATTTTATTTTGAGATATTGAAAGAAAAAGAAAAAAATTATGGTATTTATAAGGAAATTATTATGCAAATAGATTTTTAAATGTACAATTACATTCAAAATGCTATATGCCCTCCTTACCTTTTAAAGCCAACACAAATTAATGCAACATTTACCTCTTCCACAAATAATTTTGTTCTTTATATTTTCTCTTTTGAAAGCACAGTGAGAAGCCCAACTAGGGACTAGGAAGCCTTAAGAGGAGGTACATCAGTGTTTTCTATCTGATAATGACTGCCTGAGTCCCTGAAGACTAAAGCAATCCCTCTCCAAATCCCATCCCTGACAGAACATAGTAAACTAGAGCCATGAGCTTGAAACAAGACAAAATGCGTTTTATAGTTTAAAGCAGTACTAGAACTGCTGAGAAAGCACATTAAATCCTAAATGATGTCTATCCTTATGAAAAAGTCCAGAGTGAACTAGAAATAGTTCCTACTTATCTTGAAAACAAATTCCAAAGGTAAGACAAAGTAAATTAAGTATAGGTAAATCATAAATTAGATCAAGGAAAGTATTTATTTATGCCTAGGTATTCTAATTCTTTATATCTTGCTTCTAGAAATATCATTCTTTATTGTTATATGTAAAAATAGGTTACTAGTGTTTTAATCAGCATTCTATTCATTAAGTAAATAGTGATTTCAAGGTGAAAATAATAATTGGGTTGGATTATATATATTTATCTAACCTCTGTACCTGAAAAAAGTAGAAACTAGTAGGAACTATTAGAAATGCAAATTTCATGCCTTGGACAAATTGGCTTCCAGAGAATTTGCTTCCAAGCCTATTTTTACAAGACAAATGCCAAAGATTTGAAGGAGCATCTAGGCCTTCAAAATCATCTAGGGTTACTTCATTTTCTTTTATTAATGTTATATTAGATACTGCTTACAAAAAAACTCTCTCTCTTTCTATGTGTATATATATATATATATATATACATATATATATATATATATATATATATATATATATATATATTATTGCTTTTTGCTGAGGCAATTAAGGTTAAGTGGCTTGCCCAGGGTCACACAGCTAGGGAATGTCTGAGATCAGATTTGAACTCAGGTCCTCCTGACTTCAGGGCTGGTGCTCTATCCACTGTGCTACCTAGCTGCCCCTATATATACTCTTTAGATAAATTCAAAGATGGCAAGAAGTTTTATTTTTGAAATAAGTGAGATTCTTTGCAGTTTTGACTTAAAGGAATAAATGTGTATTATTTGTATGTCTTTCTTGACTACCAGTCCTTATGTTCTAGAATGATTATAGTCACAAATATCATATCAGAACCTAATATTTAGGCTTCAAAAAGCATTGCTGATCACTATCAATAGTTTTTCTTAGGTACAAATAATTTAATTCTGTTTGAGTGCCCAAGGGAAATCTATTAGTGTTTCTATAAAATCTTTTATCTGGAAAAATGGAGATCTGCATTAGGAAAAAGTAATTATTTAACATGAACATGTACTAAATTCTTTTCCCAGAACTTAAATCAATATATTTTAAAAGTCAATTCATGAATCAATTTAATTTTATAGAATTTAGGCCTAGTAGAGATCATGGAGATCATCTAGTCCAATTTCCTCATTTTAAAGATGAAGAAACTAAAGTTTAAGTTATATGACTTGGCCATGATCACAAAGATAGTAGATAATATAGCTGGGACTAAAAGCTATATTTTCTAACTCCCAATTCCATGTTCTTTTCACTATGCCACACTGTCTCTCTTATCTATAACATGTTCTAGCTGTTTTCAAATTATTCTTCTCTTTTTTTGGACTTGGCTGATGAGGGATTATTTTTTTATGTTGGATTATACATATTTGTTATCTTTTCCTAATATGAATGGAAGAGTGAAATATAGGAGAAAATAAATTTTTATTAACATGAACCTAGGACTTCTTGACTCCAAAAAAGACACCTTCTCCACTATGTCACATGGAAATATACATGCCATTTACTTTCCTCACTCTACTGATGCTTCTTTTTCCTACAGAAAAAGCCATAGGTTAATGCCCAAACTTATCCCAGTAAACAAAAGTTGTATACTTGAAAGAAAAAAGAAGTGAGCTGGCCATGTCATATACAACATGAGAACCAAGAAACTGCTGTAATGATATCCCAAAACACAAACGACTCAAAGAAAAGGTTCTTAATCTGGGATCCATGTGAGATATATCTCTATCTCTATCTATCTCTATCTCTATCTCTATCTATCTCTATCTATCTCTATCTATCTATCTCTATCTCTATCTCTATCTCTATCTCTATCTCTATCTCTATCTCTATCTCTATCTCTATACCAGATACACACACATACACACACACATATATATATATACATGCATATCGATCCATATACATATGTATGTATACACATACATACATATGTATATGGATCGATATGCATGCATATATATACAACCATACATATGTGTATAGATAGATATGCATGTGTGTGTACATATATATATATATATGTGTATATATATATATATGGAGAGATTTATAACTGCATTTCAAGATAATTGATTTCCTTTATAATCCTATGTGTTTAGTAGTGCTGATTTTTTATTTAAACAAATTGCTCTAAGAAAAGGTCTATACATTCACTGTCTGCTAAAGGAATCCATGCCATAAATAAGAGTAAGAAACAAGAAATCCCAACCTAGAGGAAAGCCTCCATCAAATTGCTTTGATCCTCTGCAGAATATGGACAAGAATAGTATGTAATGAAAAGACATTAAAAAGTATACTTTCATTCAACATACGTGAGTTCACAGATCCATTTAAATATATAATCAAACTGTTTGTCACAAGGACAAAGATTAAATGCCTGCAAGCCAGAAAGCTATCATTCCATTTTGTGTTTGATACGGGAAATAAAGGTCACTGTTGTTCAAACACATATAGGAGTAAACTACCTTCTGGGGGACTCTTTTACCAGACTCAGTGCAGACTGAAATTAGGCAAGGCACAAAGTGAGTTTTAAGATTTCTGACCTCTAGCTGTGTGACCCTGGGCAAGTCACTTAACCCCAATTGCCTCAGCAAAAAAAGCAAAAAAAAAAAAAAAAAAAAAAAAAAGATTTCTGACCTCTATCAAAAGCAAACATGATCTGTTTTAACAATCCAAAAACCTTGCTCTGGAATATGAATACTAATTTGGAAACAAGTTCAAGAAAATAAGCTCAAAGCCCCAAGTTTTGTGACTCACATGACATGAGATGATCAATGACCACTTTAACTGCTAATCTGTAGCATTTGTAGCATAAAACATACATGGTATTAACTTGGAAATCTAACACATTCCAATTCCAGATGGCATTGGATTTCTTATCTGTTGTCCCCTCTAATAGGAATAAACTTAACTAGCTTATTTAGAGCTTCATTTAGAAAGATAATAATTACAGAATTTTGGAGGAAGGAGAAGGAAGGGAGAACACAAAAAGGAGTCAGGAGAGAGGGGTCACAGCAAGAGAGCTCACAAGCAGAAAATCAAAGTCAAATTCGAAATGATCAAATTCCACATTATTCTCCTTTTTTCTTTCTTAATGCCTTATTTAAAAATGGATCTATACCTCCAAAAAAGTCTTAGAGTAAAAAACTCAAGCTGACATCCCCATACTGATACATCACTTCATAAATATTAACGGAATGCTGTCCTATATACTTTTGCAAAGCACAATTACAAAGCAGAATTTTAAGTCTGTCTTAGGATATCTCGCCTGATCACATAGTAGGTATTTAAGATATTTGTGTCATTGAAGAGAGTGGAATTGCTTTGTCCATCATAGCCAAGAACTTGTGTTTTCCTTAACAGTAGCAATTCATCTCAGATTGCCTGAGTTGTTCTAAGTGTTGTTTGGGTGACTTTGCTCAAAAAAAACTACTTTTCAGCTTTGCTTAGTGCAATTTATTTTTTTCCTTGTCTTCTAAGCCACTGCTTTCACAGTCGGCGTTTTAACAAATTCATTGCAACTGAACTGAATACCATCCAAAAAGTTACTAGAATGGCAGTTCTTCAACAGAAAGTGACAAAATTATTTTTCAGCCCTTATTATTTTATTATAGAACTTAGACCAGACTTGTTAATTAGTAGGTATCCATTTTAAAAATAATTGTCTAGGTGAATAAATACTTAGTATACTTTCCAATAGACTGGAAAAACAATACTTAAATCCTTTCCAACAGGCTGGAAAAGCTGATTAACTTTAATTCTATTTCATATAATTCTACTGAAATGAATACTTTATATCAATAGTTGATGGTATACCAAAATAATTTTTACAGGTATAGTCACAATCCTTCATTATTGAGACTGATGTTCTGTTTGGGGAAACAGAAAGCATTTTTGCAGCATTTTGCAAGGCCTTGTGCTTTGCATTATTGGAGGAAAATAGAAAGATTCTAATAATAATAGAGACTAGAGTTATGATTCCATTAGTATAAAACTCTCAGGGAAAAAAAAACTCTCTATTTCAGTGTAGGTTTTGAGACGTAACACAGTTTCTAAATTTGGCTAAAATTTTTATTTAAATATGTTTAACAATGTTTTTCTGTTCTGTTAATAACCTATAGGACTGTAAGTGTGAATTTTATTTAAGCCTATAAATTTGAGGTTTCAAATTGAAAGGAAAGAAGCTAACCTATGGAAGAAAATTCCCCGGTTTTACTATGAGTGATCACCAAGGCAACAAGATAGATAAGTTTTATGAAATTTTGATAAATTTTTGAGGATAATTTACATCATACTCACTAAGCTATCTTTGAAACTAGAGGAGAAAAAAGAGTTCTCTATAATAATGAAATAACAGTTTCTGAAAACCACAACAAAAGTCACAACACAATCTACTTCTTGTGTGAATTCATAGTTGTTCTCAAAAACAGCTTTTTGCCATAAAATCTTTGTGGCAGAAATATCCAGAGTAAAGTGGGGTAGGGTACACTTTGAGGATACCTGCAGAAAATTTGATTAAAAAAATGAGGAAATCAAAACAGAAAGATTTGAACAAGTAAAACTCAATCCCAAGAATTCTATATTGATTATCTTCTGAATCACTTAAAACAAAGTGTGGAGGGCATAAAAAAATAGAAGTTAAATATTTCTTTCCAATTTTCTTTTGCTACCTTCAATTCTCTCTCTCTCTGCTTCTCTCTCTCTCTTTCTCTCTCTCTCTCTCTCTCTCTCTCTCTCTCTCTCTCTCTCCTTCCTTCTCTTTCTTCTCCTCCTCTTCCTCTCTCCTCCACACACCCCACAGCTTGGCCATTTTTCTAAGTCTTATTTATAAAGCAAGGCAAAAGCTATAACTATTCTTTGACATGCAGATGGATTTTTGAAACACACTAGGAAACCACATCAAAAATTTGTTTAAAGTATTCCTTATCTAGTAAGAAAAGTTTTATCTTCATTGTGTTTTGTATCCTTCTGTAAAATTATTTCCTTTGGGCTTCAAACTTTTTTGATTAATGCCCTCTTATTTATGAAAAGGTTTTGGCAATGCCCACTTGACATGCATTTTTTTCTAAATACATGGGTTACTGCATATCATATATGTTATAGAACATTAAATATTTATTTTATTCATGGTCCATAATATACACAATATTCAGTAAAACAATTTCTTAAAATAATTTAATTAGTTCAATATTTTTCTGATTTTACTAAATTATCAATAATTTTTGTGAGAGCAGTGTGGTAACATTTCAAAACTTTAAAATAATACTAAGTGATGCAATAATTCAAAGGTCTAGTTCTGAATTCACTATATTACAATACTTGTTTTTAATAAATTAGCATAAAAAGAAACCTCAGAAAGATCAAAATAGAAGAAAGAAGTGTATCACTAATCACTGGATGTGTTTAATAAATCACAATACTTATTTTCCACCTTTACATAATTCATTATACAAAGGTTTTTCTGAACTTTGGTTAGTGAATTTTAAGTTGGAGCTGGTAATGGCAGAGGTAGAATGATTTCTGGAACTCAGGTCCTACATCTCGTATTTGGTCAGTAAGTGCTATAGCAGGGCTGATGGGAAAATGCCTAGGTAGGACTTACCTCTCAAAGATAGTAATTTCTTTATTAGGTTACAACTTTTTCAGTAGATTTGGAGGTAAAGGATAGAAAGAATCTTGAGATCAGGATAGTAGCTGAGGGAGTTATTTCATTGACTATCTGAGCTTCAAGTCTACTGGAAACAGCAGCTGCCATCTTTCTTATACTGGTAGCTACTGGTCTTTGCTTCTGCTCTTGTTCCTGCTACTATGCCTGGTATTCTTGTATTTTCTTTCTTATGATCATCTGAGACAAGAATGGTACTTTCTGCTTCTCTTAAGGTGAGAGTAAGAAAAGTAGGAGTCATTGGGTATTAACTGGCTGTTCATTCTTTTGTCTTCATGGGGAACATTACATTTTTCTAGGTAAAGGCACTGGAAGGGAAGAAGTTTCTGTGCTGCATTCATCAATTCTAATTCTTCAATCAAATACTCCAGTGGATTGTCTTATACAATCTCCGAAGTATTCAAAATTTATTTTGGTTGCCATTAGTAAAGTAGATAGATCTGTGGGCTTGGAGTCAAGAGAAACATGAGAATGAAACAACCTCTTAAGCCTCAGTTTCCCCATCAATAAAATTGGAATGAGACAAACATAACTCATCTTTGAGGATTTTTGTGAGAAAAACATTTTGCAAAACTAAAGCTCTACAGAAATGTGATTTATTATTATTAATGTTTTATCTGACAAGAAGGTTGATCTTTGCACTAGGATTTGCAGGACAAAAAATGTCTATTAGGGAGATGACAACCAAGATAGTAAAGGAAAACAGTAAAAAAATGCCTAACTGCCCTTGATAAATGAAAGTCACTTGACAAGAGTTGAACTACATCCTTAAGTATGAAAAGAATTGTCATATTTGATAACTGAGGCATTGGCAGAAATATTCGAAAAATTATATAAAACAGAATTGGGGAAAGGTAAATGTCTTGATCAGAAAGGCAGACACAAGGAACAAAATGTCAGTCACAGGGCTTGACTTTAATAGCTGGGAAAATTCTAGAACACATCATTAAAGAAATGATTGGTGGTTATCTAGAAAGAGAAACAATGGTAACAAAGAATCAAGTCTCTTCCCATTTCCATCTATTATCCATCCATTCAGATATTAAATAGATTTTCCTAAAGTGAAGGTCTAACCATATCACCTTCCTCATTAATAAATTCCACTGGATTCCTATTATCTCCAATAAAAATACCCAATTAGCTTTGAAAGCCCTTGAAAAACAAGTTTCTTATCTTAAAGGAAGGAAAGGGCCCCACATGTGCAAGAATGTTTGTGGCAGCCCTTTTTGTAGTGGCTAGAAACTGGAAACTGAATGGATACCCATCAATTGGAGAATGGCTGAACAAATTATGGTATATGAATGTTATTATTGTTCTATAAGAAATGGTAAGCAGGATGATTTCAGAGAGGCCTGGAAAGACTTGCATGAACTGATGCTGAGTGAAATGAGCAGAACCAGGCAACAACAGGACTATACAATGATCAATTCTGCTTCTCTTCAACAATGAGGTGTTTCAAATCAGTTCTAATTGTTCAGTGATGTAGAAAGCTATCTACACCCAGAGAGATACCTGTGGGATCTCAGTGTGGACCACAACATAGCATTTTCATGCTTTCTGTTGATGTTTGCTTGCATTTTGTTTTCCTTCCTAGATTTTTTTTTCCTTATAGATCCATTTTTTTTTGTACAGCAAGATAACTGTACAAATATGTACACGTATATTGGATTTGTCATATAATTTTAACATTATCAACATGTATTGAACTACCTGCCATCTAGTGGAAGGGAGGGGAAGGAAGGAAAAATTTGGAACAGAAGGCTTTGCAAGGGTCAATGTTGAAAAATTACTCATGCATATGTTTTGCAAATAAAAAACTTTAATAAAA